>VURO01011413.1:28926-51253 GCA_015108175.1 Pelvicachromis taeniatus
TACCTGTTTTTAGGTATAAAGAAGCCCTGTGATCATCCCGCACTGATATCAGCATTCCCCTGAACCTCAGAGGTGCTTAGATGCAACACATGTGAAAGGTTCTCTGCAGTTTGTTCGTTGGGTGCTCTTGTAATCAGATAAATTAGCCAAAGCTATCAAAAGATTGCAATAACACTCAGCGCTGCCATAAACCTAAGAGCTGCAACTGTGGCGGGAGCTTTATGACAGACGTCACTAAAGCATGCTGATTTATTTGTGCACCGCTGTCCTATCGATCTTTCGTACTGGGGCCTAACTCTGCTTCTCAAGAGAGACCTCGTGAGCCAGGTTCTCACCGGCAACCATCAAAATCAACTCCAAAGCACCGGGATATTGAACGCGTGTGTGTCAGTCCTTTTATGACTTCAGACGTGTGACAGCGAGTGGCTGTTTCTTTTCTTCTTCTTTTTTTCTTTTTTGTAAGCATGCGTATTCCTCTGGTGTTTGTGTAACATTAGTACATCAGGAAAGAACGCCACTAATGAAATTAAATAGAAAGCATGTGTGGGTAGCAAAGTGACCCGTATCCCGTTTGTGCATGTAATCAATATTATAGCTTGGCCTCTCTCAGTTGTTACTTTAATCAAGAACAAGCTGTACCTCTCTTAATCGCTTGGTCCCAAGATGAATGTTTCACAAATGCTGCTGAACATATGCTTTGATATATGCACCTGATTGGTGCATGTAATATACGGGGGCTTTCTTTTTCAACCGGTTCCAAGAAATTGTACAATTTGGATGGCAAATTTCATTAATTATGCTCATGTACTGGGGCCTTTTAAGAATCTCTCGTTTTTCAAAAAGACACCTTTTTGCCATTTTAATCATTAATGAAAAGTATGACACATAAGGGCACCCAATCATATGGTACACATTGCTTCATCCTTTTAACAAATATGTTTCATAGCCCTATTAAAAGGGGTCTTCATCTGTCCTGTCAAAAGGCAGCCTAGCAGGGTTTTTTAGTTTAATTACACTATCCAATTAAAAAAAAAAAACTAAACCGCATTCTGATCCGCCTCTCCTTGGGTTTGAGTGGATATGACATTTACAAGGCTCGCCTTTCAAGCAGACAATGGCGTGATTGATGAGGTGCAGACGCTATGAAGGAGGCGATTGCCATGTGGAAGCAGTGCTTAGTGCACTTTGATTTATTTATCATCTGTTTCTGAAGCAAGGCTGGTTGCTCCAGGTTCAAGCACTGCTAGGTGAGGCTGTAGGTGGACTGCAGCCTTGATGCGGTGCACTCAGGGTGCGACAGGACACTTTAACATGAGCACTACCCCTGTAGGAGCCTACGTGGCAGTGCCTTAAGGGGTATCAGACCAGAATTATTGTCCTCATTGTGTGGCGGTGTTGAGTCCACTAAATATTGCTGTTATTGACACTGACATGCTGTGGTCAACCAGCAGGGGCCTCTTGTTAGCTGACTCTTGCTGTTTTGTGTGTTTATGGAATGATTAATTTATTCAGTAGGGGAATAGCTGGATTCAGTCCACACACAGATGCTGACAAGTAAAAAGGAAACGCTCTCAGCAGTATATACATATCCTTTATATCAGAAGTCTTTTATGTAGTATTTAAAATGAGACTTTTTTTTTTCAGTCTGACGTTGAAATTCTGTTAATTGGAATTGATTGGATTTTCACAATCATGCCTTAGAGGACAGAAAAAAAAATCTGCAAACATCTTAGTAGAGTCAGCTTTGTAGGACTTAAGCATCACGTTTGAATAGTATGTCTATGGAAGAAAGCCAGTCAGAAATCCTTTGTCCTGAATGCCACTATGAAGACTTTTTAGCACAAATTCAGGGTCTTGTATCCTGTTATAAAACTCACTTCTCTAAAGGAGAAGGTAACGTCTTGATTGGAACATCTTGAAAAGCGCGGCTGCATTGAAACCCAGTGAGGCGTGCTCACTCGCTGCTGCAGCAGCAGCAACCTCATCAGAATCCACTGATGAACTTCTGACATCTCTCTTGTCTTCACTTGTACAGCGATGGAGTCAGAATATTTTAAGGGGAGAGACTACAGATGAATTTGGTAAAAGTAACTAACAATAGCTCCCTGACATTTTGCCACATGATTATTTATAGAATGTTACTTCTACAACAAGTTTTCATATATATTATGCTTAATTATTTAAGCCATTATCTATCCATGCTAACCTGTGTATTTTCTTCACAGCAGAAATCTGAACATTGCATAAAGAAAAGATCAAAGTTCTTGCAATGTTTTTAAAATAAAATGGTGCATAAATCAAATTCACAGTTAAGCTTTTTTATAAAAATCTGCAGAATATAAATGAGAATAAAAACTGTGGCTGTAAGAGCTCACCTCTAGCATGTATATTATTTTGGAAGTTCACAAACAGTTGACAATTGTGGCACAATTATCACAGTTTTTTTTTTAAGTTGCTGTTACTTTGTCATTAAATAGCCTGATTCATTGACAGGTAAGCATTTTCAACCAGTATTAGCTGGTTGCTAATATTGGCTCTTATCTATTAGTATTGGCAATGACAATTTCATTTATCCAGCACATTTCAATATACGTGAACTCACTGTGCTTATCATAGAAGATAAAAACAATAATGGCCACTTAATAACGGCCAGTAAATTAATATTCAAAAAGTAACAAAGACAGGAGAAACACCCTTCAAACAAGTTGAGTCTTGAGTTTGCATAGTTTGTCCAGCAGAGGGCACTCTGCAGCTTCAGAATATTGGATTTTTAAACAATCAAGTATCTGTCTGTCTTAAAATCCTTTCTTCAGAGGTAGAAACATATTATGTGAAACTTTTTTGAGGAATGCAAAAAGTAAACCTGTGCGTGAACGAAATTAAGAAGAACATTTTAAACTACAAGCACTTGGGAAAAATATGTAAGACAAAAACTCTGAAACCTCAACATGATCTCCTTCATCTCAGTCAGACTCATCAGTGATGGGTGACGCTGTTAACTCAGCATGATGACGGTCAGCCCTTGAAGAGGGAGCAAGGGTGAGCCACCTTTGTTGTTTATGTGCTGCCTCCCTGGCAGCCTCCTCCATACACAGACTGAAGGGGGGAGTCAGGAGACAGATGCTTAACGACTCCCTCAAGGCCACGGCTCCGGCCCTTATCTCATCCCCCAGTTTGTGCAGGTTGCCATAGTAACTGACCTGAACACTTGCAGGGATGAGTAACACTACAGTGCATATTGGCCCACAAGTCAACAGAAGAATTCATTGAACACGTGTACCAAAAGAGCCTAAAGTAATGTTGGCTAATGCAGTTTTTTTAATGTTCGCTATTTAAGATTATTGTTTGCACACGTATAAATGCATAGTATTTTTTTCTCAGCTGAAACATATAAATACAGCAAAGTAACCAGACTGCAAAGTCACAAATGGAATTAAATTTATGTTATTTTTTTTTATGTGTATTAGTCAAAACAGTGTCATCTCTATCATTAAGCATCATTGAGTGAATATGAGCATCCTGTCTATCCCGATAATAATTAAAATCTATTTTTTTATTTAATTGTTTGTTTGCCTTTGTTTCATTGCTTTCCTTGTATTGTACTTTCTTATAAGTACTTAAATTGTACTTTAGGTTCTTCATTTCATCCATCCACGCCTCTACAAACCCAAATTGTTTTCACAGTTACACACAAGTGCAATGTAAAAGCTGGTGTGTATTTATTTTGGATGCATGTAATCCATTCAAAATCAATTTTAATGTTAATGAAGTTAATACTTTTTTGATGAAAAAATACTTTGTCAGCAAAACATAGCATGGCTTAATCTTGCAAGCTATATATTAATTATCATTTGCTCATTATATTTGTTTTTTTAAACATCTTTTAATTGCTGTTACATTTCCTAAAAAGTGTAGTTGTTTCTGCAGTTTCATTTTGCAAAAGCACAGTTAATTTTGTGACACCTATAAATGTAATGTGACATGAAAATACAACTTTTGCAGCACATTTATGAATTTCTTTGTTAGTTATGTGCAAATAAATTTTACAAATTAAAAACAAGTGCAATAAATAAGAACAATATGATCTTGAAGCCTTGTCTGTCCGAATGTACAGTATATGCATCATAAAATTAGAAATCTACCCATAACCAATGTGAAACTACTTTCATAATTATGACATTTTAATTGCAGGTAAAACATATTTAGCTGTTAAAAACCCTATGTTTTTACTGTTAAATTTCAATCCTAAGCAAAAAGCCTTTTCTTACTCAGGCTATTATAATTTAGCATGCTAATGTTAGCTTAATTCACATCTTGTATGAAAATTAACTAAGACAAGAGATTTGTCTGTATATGCTTTGCGTATTCACAGGGCTGTTTATATAAGAATAGCAGTGTCTTTGTCAGCAGAGGTGCTCATGTGTAGTCACAGACTTGGGCTAGAAGAGCAAACTGTACTAACAAGGACTGCTTGCACTGTTGCTGGTTGCACCAGCATGTGCACCATGGTGATCAGACAGGTGTTTTGACATCTCCCTCTCTCCTCTCAGAGAAACATCTGGCACTGCTGCCAGGCCTAATTGTAACAGTATTTTGCAGGCTGTCAGTAACCTGGACACTAACAACCAAAACAAAATTATAATAATGATGCAAGTAAAGCCTTTTTCTCTAGGCCTATACTGAATATTTCTGGAAGTAGTAAAATGTATTTCCCTTGTCATTATCTATTTCTTGTATGGCTTCCCATAACCACCTTGAATTATCAGTGTAATATCTGCTTATTGCCGGTATAACTGAACACCATGTAACTGGATGTTTTTCACACAATGCTTTTTCAACCCACATTTCCCTAACACTTAGCAGAACAGCAGCCTCACTCACTGCAGCGAATGAATGCTATTCACCACTTTTTGTAATCTCTCACATGCAATCCCACTTTTGCAAGTCTACCTACACATTTTCCTGTTCTGCTGCCTTGTCGTCAAAGGATAAATATCTGAACCTTTCATACAGGATGCAGCGAACAGTAATACAGTCAATTTAAATTACAGTTGTAATTTTATTGCATTCCTAAAATGCCATTGCATCTATTTTTTATCCATTTTTTAATGACTAACCAGCCAATCCCAGCTGTCATATTGCAAAACGTGGGCTATACCCCGGATAAGTCACCAGTTTAAAATAAATAGTTAACTTAACATGCATTTTTTTGGTCTGTGGGAGGAAGCCTGCGTACCTGCTATTACTTCTTTTGCATATTTTGGGGTCACAGATGACTAGACAAAGCTGGTATTAGTTGGGTTCTTGCCTGAGTTGTAGTGTAAATGAATTTGTAGCAGTTCACAAATTCATGCTGAAATTGACAAAGCATGTCATGGACATCAGTTGTTTTAGGATGTGCCCCAAACAACAGATATAGTAAATATGACAGGACAAAAGAAAATAGAGTTAGGCAATTTCATTATTATGTTACAGTATAAAGTATGTGCGGCAAGCACAGCTGCGTTGGATGATCAGGAAAGGATGAAACCTTTTTTCTTCTTGGCATGGCCATAAGTGTTAATTTTTTAAATTATTTCTCAAACCAAATATTCAACTTAGATATTGCAGAAAAGTACATTATCTCAAACTATGATCTTTTCCTAAATCTACTGAGCCTCAACAGCAGTCATAAAGAATCTCCTTTCATTTTGTTTTGACACCAGAGGCCCTTTTTTACGCAATCCTGACCCTGGAATCAAACCTGTGGAGGTTTTACTCGTTATACAAGGGTGTAAAGCACTACACTATTACATGCAGTGTTGGTCAAGTTACTTGAAAATAGTAATTAGTTACTAATTACTGAATATTTTTCCAAGAAAGTGATCCTGTTACCTTACTGATTACTTATTTTTAAAAGTAATTAGTTACTTTATTACTTAGTTACTTTTTAAAAACATGACACATAACCTAAATATGTAATAAATCAATAGACCTTTGAGCCCAATTCTATTTTTTCTGCATCATCTATTATACAAAATTGTATCAAACGAAAAAAAAAAATTTTGCTTAAAAATCGTTTCGTTAGTTTTAATAGTTTAACTTTACGCACATTGCATCGTTGCTCTACACTCGTCTGTTACTGCCACAGACATCGCACGCTTGTACGTCATTGTAATGAAACAATCTCACAAACAAAATGATGGTTTAGTAACGCAGTAACGCAGCGTGCTTACGGGAAAGTAGCAGTAATCCAATTACTTTTTGGCAATAGTAATCCCTTATTTTACTTGTTACTTGAAAAAAGTAATCAGATTACATGACAAAAACCAGAAAATGCATCTAGAAAGTTTGATTCTATCCATTTATTACTGTGAGTTTTACTAAACCTTAGTATTAAAAAAGGTTAGAAGACTTTTTAAATGCTTTTTGTTAATAATGATTATTAAATGGTTTTAGCAAGGTTTCCATGATTATGAAGGCTGAGTGAACGGCGGCCCAGATACAGTAAATCAGACATTGTCAGTTTATCGATATGATATCATGCTCTATAGCTATTACCATATACTGCAGAAATGGCATGTCAGTCAACAGGTATTTATAGGAGACTGTAAACAAAGCTCCACTTTTGATTGACACTGCACTCTGCATGACTTTCGATTATGTCGTAATATTACCAACGATGTGTGCGTGCGTGTGTGTTTCTGTTCGGTGACAAATAGAGGATGAACCGTTTTATAAATGTAGACAAAGGGTGTTAAGTAGAACCGTGGCAAAGAAATTAAATGAGTACAATAAAAATGGTATGAGCCATTTTACGAGTGACAAAAGATGCTTACTTTTACGGCGTCCAGAGGACAAATTCCTGTGGCAGTTGTAAGGAACAATTACTTAAATAATTGGGCTTTCAAAGAAAAGATTGATTGTCTAAAAGCTGTTTTCTGTGGAGAATCCATTAGGGGAAACCATTTTTTCTGGCTCCTTGACATAGTGTTTTTATTAATTTCTACCCGCAAAGATGCATGATTCTTTGGTTTTTTGCTGCTCTGTCACTGGTCTCTATGATGAACTATGCAGCGTGGGGAAAAGTCATCAGATGAACAATTTAGATTCAGCCTCTGATTTACGGAGGCTATATACATATACGTATATTTCTCCAGCATATTTTTCCTTTTAGTTTAGAGATACGCTGTTACAAGTGAGCTGTGACGTCTTGACGTAAGAAAAAAGTTCTGTACTGTAAGTCTGTGCGTGTTTTTCATTTTCATGGCTGCAACAGTATGGTATCTTCTTTATATTCACAAAGCTTAATTAGCACCTATTCACTACATGCTCTTCACACTGCAAGAAAAGACGAGGGCTGGGAGGCTGCCTGAAGGTTATCTCACAGACAAGCTGCTTAGAGACGGCGCAGTCTCATTCATAGTCGACCAAAAGCCACGTCAGGCAGGTCGTGCCCTGTCAGCTTAAGCCTGATTTTATTCTGCCACATTTTTAGGGATATATTGTAGCATCCAGATCCCATTTTTAGGGTAGATGTGATAGGCCCTAACCTTTACTGTAATGCTATACTCTTAAGTACCCAGATGATTGATTCAGCATCTCCAGTAGTGTGATGATGAGAGGCTGGGGGTTGGGAAAACAGGGGTGGGGGGGGGGACATTGTTAAAAACGTATCACGCTGGCGGGATGATAAGGCGTCTCCCTGAATGCTGTTAATGCGAGGGGGGCCTGTGGCCATCTTGAGTCCCCCTTCTGTTGTGCTGATGGGACAGAGCCACTGCCATCTGCTTCCCATCCTCCCCGTACCCCCACCCATGGACGCGGCGGCTCTGTGATGCCCTTTCATCCTGCACGCTCGCATTGTCTTCCATCTCTCCTTGGAGGTCACGCAGTGTAGAAGTACAATAGCCTATATGCAGGCCTTCATCCTCGGAATATGATGAGGGCCAGCAAAAATCAGGCGAAACGTGGAAAGAGAGGGTGAAATATATGGAAAAACAATATCTTCACCTGAAATAAGCATGATGTTTGGATTTGCGGCGCTTATATTTTATGCTGATGTATATTAGTGGCATACCTTGGCACTGCATGCATCATCACATGACTCCATAAACCTCAGGGCTTATAGAAGTGATGGTGGTGCATGGTAGAGTATTATGTAAATGCGAGGAGAGGGAAGTGTGTTCTAGGAAAAAAAAAAATCACTTTATTTATGTGTCCTACATCTCAACTTCTATTTCAATCACCCTCGCCCACCCCCCACCGCCACCCCCACCCCTCTCCCTCTGAGAAGGGACCTGCAGCTTCGCTCCAGGGCAGTCTGGTCTTCCTGTGACTGACACCCTCCGCTGCTGCCCCCCCACCAGGATGTTTCACACACAACCTGGGGGGCCCGTGTAGAATTAGCTTTAAAAGTAGGGCACGGAAATTGTCTGGACAAGAAAGTGTATCAGTGCTCTGTCGTGTTCAAGTTCCTGCCACTCAGCCCTCATAAGGCTAATCCTGAGGAACTACCTCACGCTGTAGGGGCAGAGTTGCTCTGCTTTTTGACTTATTTCCCTGCGCTGGTACATACATGTTAATGCACTCCTCAGCCCAAGGCAGCTGAATATAATTAATATGTATGAAAGGTGAAAAAGGGAAGAAAAGAGGTGTTTTTGATTAATTGTTCCTCTGTGTAGGCTTTACCGTATTAATAACCAAGAGGATTAAGAAGGTCAGGACTGACCTGGTAAACATTAAAATTTCATGGAAGTACTACACAAAGCTGACAGTAAAAAGACAGTAAGCGTACACACGCAGGCTCTCACGCTGGCATGAATATAAATTACTCACATGGCGTAACACCAACCAAATCTGAAAAGTGTGCTGGGATGTCATTAATAATAAACAGGCAGGCTCCCATTTATTAGAATAGTGAAAAGTCATGTTTTCTCCAATGTGGCCTATTTTAAAGGTGCATCTGTGGGAATAGAGGAAGTGCTCTGTGCGAGCATCTGAGCAGGCTTTCCACGTCCCCGTTGGGAGGAGGTACGGCTCGCAAGCAGCTGAACAAGCTCCTCGTTCTGGTGGGACAGCATTGGGACAAATAGCACAGGGAATATCTTGCAGAAGATTTGCTCAAGCTAGATTTCTTTTACCTTGTGTCTCCATTCTTCTTATCATGTAAAGATCTGGGTTTTTATTATCCGTGAAAATGTTCCGTATATTTTTATGCCTTAAGCTATAAAATGTAATGAAAAGGGAACACCCCACAGTGCATAAAAACTGTTCCGATTTTAGCACAGAGCTGTAGGATGCAGCTGACACAAGCCCAACGGGTCCATTTTTACCTTTTGATTCTTGCATTTAACCTTCCATTAAAAATTATCTGTGTTATCATCCTCGTAGATTTAGCCCAATAAATCCCAGTTTTATGAGCCATCTTGAAGGAAAATTATCATGATGTTATCCTTTAAGTAACATATGTTCCAATTTACTGACATCTACTGGATTTGATGTGGCATCAGCCATCCATTCACATCATCATCATCATCATCTTTTCATGGCATGAAATTCCCTACAATAAGTCGCCCTTGGATTTTGGATTTTGGTGATCAAGCAGCACATGAAGCCAGAAATGAGCAGGCTGCTGCAGAATAGCAACTTGTGTGGAAATGAATGGGCTTTTATGCTTATTATAACCATGCAACATAATGTACCCGAGTCTGTTTAAATAAGAAAAGAGACAACCACTTCACTGAATAATGGACCCAATTTCCTTTGTGAGAATCCAATTTATCTGCTATGCTGAATCCTTATATTTAAACATTTTATTGAGTAGAGCCCTGTTAGCAAAAATCACAATGAATTTGATGTGATTAATGCAGGAAAATTGCTAAGAAATTCTACTCTCTCCACCATATCATTGTACATTATTTCCTCTGCTGATGTACCGGACAGCATGCAGCAAAGAACTATGCCATGATTCATTTTGCATGAGTGGTAATTGATGGCTGATATATAACTAGACCCAAATATTTTTTTTGAGGGCAAGGGAGATGTTTGGAGTCTCTAAGGTGTTTATTGCCGGATTTACCCGGTGGAGGTTGACAAATGCGGATGTAAATCTAATTTTTAAAGGTTAATGGTTTAGAGAATTCCAAGTCATAAAGAAGGAGTTGTAGTCATACGTTTTTCTTTTCTCCTTCTGGGAAGCTGATATGGTTTTCCTCCATGTTGACTTGATTCTTACTTTTGTGACAACAAAAAGATTTTTTTTCTACAGTAAACTGGTGAAGAAAAGGCTACATCAAGTGAAAATAATTGTGAATGTGCTTGGCTAAAAAGTGGTGTGGGCAAGTCTTTTTTTTTTTTTACGTCAGTAAAATGCGGCACTGTGGAGAGATGAGTCATACAAGTATAAATGTCAGAAAATAAAACTGGAGTGATATCATTAACTGCCTGACACCTCTGCAGAGTCCAAGCAGTAGCCCTGCAGGAGGTCACTGGAAGTCATATGTTGGGAGGGAGACTCTGGGGCAAAAAATTAAGCTTTTCTGGACAGCTGCTGCAATAACGTGAATAGATGTCTTCCCCTTTGCAATTAAACCCTCCCTGATTACGTCTCTCTGGCTATCGATTGGAAACTTTCACTTAATAACCACTAACATGGTCTCTTATCTTAACCCCAAGGTCTAGCCGTCAAGGACTGACTGTGCAGAGATTTATGCCCCCTTCCTTAGTGACTCCTCTGGGACATTGTGTCATTTCTTTATTCCAAAGTCTGGAAAAGTGCACTGATTTCTTCTTAAGCATGTGCTTTCTAAGTTTGTGAGTCAAAATTCTTTTGCCGAGGTGCAGTCAGAGACAACAAGGGTGGGAAATTGCTGAATGTATGGCGGCTCTAATTCTCTTTGATTGCCAGTGATTATAAGTTTGGTAGAAAGAAGCAGCAAAAATTACTATTACTGCTAAAAGTATAATTCTGGTTATGTAGCCCCAGAAAATCAATCCTACAGCACTAATGGCAACCTAAAGAGTCCAAATGTACCAAAAAAGCCCTCCATTTTAATACAGTGGCACTCACAGTTAAATGGCTCAATGCATGAAACCTACATTTGTGTAGTGTATGTGTTACTTGAAAGTGTAACACATTTTCAGATAAGTTACCTTAATTGTAGTTAACGTAATACATTTGACATTTATTTTGGTCAAAATATGGTTTAGCTACAGTACCGAAATATAAGTCGATAAATTAAAATTTAAAAAGCAAAAATGAGTAAAAGAAGAGAAATTCTCAACATTTTGTAACATATTTTTTTACATGTTCTGCTGTGATTATGTAGCAATGTACACTTTTATCAGCAAGCAACTACCAAAGTCCAAAACTACGCTAGTTTTGGACCAAAACTAGCTAACTAACAGGATGTGGAACTGTCTCATTGTCTTTACCCGAGTAACCATCACAACTTCTGTTCTACAAATCAGAAATCAGTTAGCAAAAGACAAAAGATAAAAAGACAAAACATAGCCGCTGGCTATTGTGTTCATACATACAATCAATTGCTTGTTTTTTATTTTGTTTAATAGAAAAAAGAATATACTGAACCTTAATTCATTAATCGATTAACAATACATAGAAGTAGGTGCCAGTTTGCAGATGCCACCATGATGTCCTGCAATTTTGAATGCAGTGGCTTACATGGACGTCACCATTTCTAGCATACCAAAGAACAGGAAGGGAAGAGACAATGCAACCGACATCTGAATAAAATGGTATCTTCTTCCTCCTCGCCTCAAACCTCATGTCCTGAATTGAACGAAAATCTACATTACCATGCATATTTGTTACAAATGTTATCACAATTACTTCATGTCAGCAGACAGCTGACAACAACTGGTTAGAAACTAACATAAAGCTAACATTGTGCTAGCTAAGGTTAGGCTTGAGTGTCACATGCTGACAAAAAAGTGGATTATATTCCCACATCACATAAAGGTTTATTTGCTTAGTATCTGAGTCCAACAATGTTAGATCCACTTCAGATAAAGTCCCGCTCATGCAGGCTAACAGCAGCTAGCAGAAGCAAAAACACAGCACTTGCCAAGAGAAAAGCTCAGCAGATCTTCACCTCAGTATCGCTATCATTGAGCAGATATGAGCTTCACTGATTCATGGGTGTATATTTGACTCGTTTCACAAAGCTTTACAGTCTCCCCCAGAGTAAATACACATGGTTACAGCTGAGGTAAACAGTGGATTGACAGCCTACACTCACTCGAATGAACGGTGGCAAGAGCTCATTGCCCTACAGCGGCCACCGCAGTAAGGACATTGCCCTTGAATTAGCAGGTATAAGAAAACAGAACTGGGCTGACTGCAATTTGCAATATACTGACATACAGTTGTGATATTTCACACACTGCAACTCGTCAACGTCGTCAACTTGAACTCTCTAACGTCTTATGTTGTTGTTTTTGCAGAACAGAAAATATGGCCGAGTGTGCGTTTTACATTGTTTCCATATGAATCCATTTAACATGGCTCTTTGAAAACTGATGTGGCGTTCTCTTGTGCTGCAGGAAGAATACAGATCACAGTTGTTTGGCACCATTTGACAAAATGGCAAAATCACAGAAAATAATAATTGTTAAAATGATGGGATTTATATCTGGAAGCAATAATCTGTGACATTCTGAAATTAAAAAAAGAAAAACTATGATGTTCTCTATGACCGTTGATTATGACACAATCTTCATTTAGCATTCTTCCAGTTCATGAAAAATTTTTAACTTGCTCTGTAATTATCCGTTAGTTGTCCACATCTTTTCAAAGGAATACACTCGCACGAATGTCATTTTCTCAATTTGCAAGCACGAATGTGATGATATTCTTTTCCAGCTGGTGAAACATGGATTTATTTGAAATAAATAAACAGACTGCTAGCAAAAACAGCAGTTTTATGTGTCTAAACAAAGAACCTTCCACAAATTTAACTTGGCTGACATTCACATCAACGGGATATAATTTTCTTGCTCATATTTTACTGTCATAATAATGGATGTTACTCAAACCAATATCTTCTAATGATAGTAAGAGCAAAAATGGTAATTTTCTCACAGACTTTGATAAGCTGGCCACGAAACATGGAGAAAAAAGAAGGCACAGTGTGTGTAAATGTTTTCTGGGACAGATCCAAGCCGCTGTTTGCTCCAAAAGCAACATTGACTTGTATAAAAAATTCACCCTTCACAGCTCACGCCTCTGAATCATACACCTGTTTGGTTTCAGCGTGCCAGTCTTCCTCACTCGCTCTCTGCTCAGCCATGTGAACACAGCGCAGGTTGTCCACAGTACTGCCCTCAGGCCCCGCAATGTGTTCATAGCCCGGCTGGCTGACTGGCTGGATGGGTAGGTGCATGGAGGGGAAGAGAGAAGAATGCAAGGAGGGGGAATTAAATAAATAATGGCATGGCCTTTCTTCGGGTGAGTAAGCAAAGAGGGGAGCAGAGTTTTCAAGTGGCAGACACAATGCCCTTTTATTTTGTGGAGCTTGGAGCCCATGCTCTTCATTGTAAACACGAAGCTTAAGATAATCTTGTATGTTTGCTGAGCGCAGAAAAAGCTAAAACATCCACTTCAGCTGTGCACTGCATAGCTGCACACGGCTGCACGTCAAAAAATTTTAATCAGCATTGGTCATTTGAACATGTTGAACACAGCGGGGTGTTATATTTTGAGCCATATGTATAGATGGTTGGGTTTCTGTTTTCTTTGTCTGGTGTCTGATCTTCAGCTAACTGCTGCATTCATCAAAGGCCCAGTCAGACACACAGAGACAATAGCTAATGAGTAGGAGCTCCCAGTTGGGCTGATCGGAGCTTTGGTGCTTCAGACAATGCAACAACATCTGTGCTGTTGAGGGCTGCTGTGTGCTGACAGAAACGTCCCCAGAGAGGGAGGGAGAGGGGGCGTAGGTGGTGGGGTAGTGTCTTCACATGTCCTGGACATACAACCCTCTCTCCTGCATCCAAGCCCTCTCATCACCCATCTGTGCCAGGTCTTGACACATGGAGGGGATGGGTGCAGTGAAACCGTGATCTATTTCTCGTCCAGGTACAGACACTTGCACCAAACTGAAAAACCTCAAACTAAAAAAAGGATTTGAAACATCAAGAGTTGTGAGTTACTACTGGAAGAGGGAGAGAGATGATTTTTCCAGCATGGAGAGGGAGGGGTGAAGGAAACAGGTGTGGACCTCCCTGTGGATAGAACTCCTCAAGGGGAGGGTTAGCAATGACTGGGGCTGGATGGATGCCTCCCCACAGGGAGAGAGGTGCACATAATTCAGGCAAGATGCAGGCCCTCTCCCACATACGGAATTAGTTATGCTGAGTGGTGACAGGCTGGGCATAAACAATAAAATTCCTATTCAGTCTACAACATTTAGGGGAGTATCTTATTGTTAACATGCAGGTAGAGATAAAGAAGGTCTGAAAACAGGCAGGTCTGCACGCTCACTCCCTCCAAGGCGGTGACCCATCAGGAGGACAAGGTGTGCCTGGTAATTAAAATGCAATCTCTGCTGCTGTGCCCCCTGGAGTGGCAGCAGCAGCGGACTCACCCAGGAGCCTGGGGGCGAGAGGTGCCACCTGCACTGCCACACCACCTGCGCCACCACTGCCTCCCTTCATTAAGCCTGGTATTTATACTAGCGTCTGCCCCCTCCAACAGCCCTGGTCTTCGTGGGCCCTGGTAAGGCAGTGCTTTATTAGAATTAATGTGGCACTTCAGAGGAGAGTGTCAGTGTGGCGAGTACCGGGGTGCCAGGAGAAAGAGTCCCCAGCTCTCCTCTGTCACATTGAATAAAAGCACCACAGCCAGCCTAGAGCTGAGATGAGCGTGGACAGCACATGACAGAACTGTTTTCCAGGGCCAGGGGAAAGTAAAGTATTCTTTATTCAATCTGTTCCCATGTTTACAGGATGAGCTATTATATTGTACATGCAGAAGATCAAAGCCTTGAAGAGAGCATAACCGTGCGAGACAGCGCAGTTTGCCAAGCAAAAAACGGACATCCGCCAGACCACGCATGTGACGGTTAAAGAAAATTAATATCAAAGTCTCTGCTGTCTAAAGACTTAGCTGAGCATCCCGCCTCCTGTGTTTTGGATTAAGTAATTGTCAGCTTGATCGGGTCAGGATTTAGATGTAAGCGTCACATCAAAAATTGGTAGTTGTAAGAAAGCAAAAAGAAGTAATCCAAAACAAGCATGCGTCCTTGAAGGTCACATCTTTGGCAGCATTGTCACAATATTCCTGCTCTTCCATACGTGCGGGTCGAACAAAACAAAACTGTGGCATTTAGACACATTTAGCTCATAATATCTGCATGTTGCGCCACATTTGCAGGGGAGTTTGCGAGACTGTGTTGTAACCGTTGTTAGCGGTGCGTTTGGTCATTTCTGCAAGGATAAATGGGGGAAAAAGGAGTGGTGGCAACACTGATGCTACTTGTAGTCAGGCAGCAGGGGAGGGCATTAAAACCTAGTTTGCATCACTCAGCGCCTCCAATTAAACACGAATAACCAGATACAAGTTCCTGTCTTCAGATGTGTTTTATGAGCTCCCGTGCAGCAGGGGAATTCTCCAGAATATACTGTACATCTCCCTGCAGTTTGGCTCTCTCTACTGCACGCCTCAGTTCATTAGTGTTAAAAATGGTAAGCATTTTACAGCCAGATGTACTTTTTAAGTCTTATTAGCTTCAGATGATGTTGTTTAAGGGTCATATGAGGCTTCCAATTAAAGCTGTAGAAAACTAAAACAGAAGTTTCTGCAATATTTTTTTTTTCTAGAGTTAGATGCAACTTTTTCTACGCCACAGGCCTCAGCACCCTCCTTATCAAAGGCAGACATCAAAGCACTCTTGCAGCCTATGCACGCATGGCTATATTAATCCTTAAGACAACATCTCGCAAGCTCGACTTGAAAAGAAAAATGAAGGGTTCAGTCATGATTTGTAGATGTAGTCCATACTATACTGAAAGTAGTAAACATATCTTGATAACAGCCATGTGCTGTGGTCACTGAGGCATCAGACATGTTTTCCAAATCAAATATTAAAAAAATACTAATAGATGTCTTAAAATCCACCCGGTTGTTTCTGCTGGCTTAAAGCTGCCTGACTAATTTTGTTAACCAGCTTTTTAGTGAAAGAATCCAAGAATTTCCTCACTCTACTTGTGACAGAAAACGCAGCACTCTCTCATTCCCATTTCGCATTTCGGTTTCATCCTGAGCCGAGGCAGAGGCAAGAAAACACTTTAGCATCTCCGTGCACAGGGAGGTGCGCCGAGGCCAGGCCGCTGCTGCACTCGCAGTCCCCTTACAGTGCTGTCACTATTCATTCATAGCCTGCCCTTCCTCCTCGCGCCACAACCTCAACAGGGGCATCGCTCATGATAGAAAACAATGAGCGTGATTTGTGAACCCTCACCGTCTTTGTAATTTCATCAGTGTAATGGGATTATATTTCAAATCACCACTCCTTTGTTCATTACACATTTAAACTCCTGTGACAGACAAAAACTTAAATAAAATGTGCATGTCAACCCTGGTTGACTTTGCCTGCTCCCGCAACTGATTAGACAAACAGTGCACCGGGCCGGTGGAACGGGCGGGAAATAATGTGCTCATTTATTCATTTTTCAGACAAGTCACAATAGATTTTTAACGACCAGCGTCTGACCTCCCTTAGGTACTTCTTGCTTAGGGGGTTAATAAAGCCTAACGCCGTGGCGCTCGAGCGCCAGGAATGAGGGCTGTGCTGAGAAGATGCCTGTGATGAAATAAAGACAGGGGCCAAATCAAGAGTCTCCGAGCGCCCCGCTCCAACTCCGGAGAGAGGAAGAGAAAGAGGGTGTGGGGGTGGTGGTGGGGTGAGGCTTGGAGAAAGAGACTGGTATTCCACTTAGATTCCAATTCCACAGGTCTCTGAGGGACAATTAAACCAAGTGAGGAAGAAGTACTCTCTTTTCTCAATGCACTGGGGCGTGCATATTAGACGCCGCAACCATGGTGATACACACACACACACACACACACAGAAGGGTCTGCCAAGATTTAAACCGGAATGCTTGCAAAAAGTTGCTCGGAAAACTTCCTGTTGACAATTTAGAGCACAGCTCTCCAAACAGTCCTGAAAGCCGGTGTCAAGTTGGCGTGCAGTTAAAGGATCTTCCCCGAGCCATGGCGAAGTTGGAAGAAATGTGTTTGCAAATTGAGAAAATGACAAATTTCTTAGTTTTAAATTGCATGTACGCGAGCCCGTTGAGTGCTCATCCACGCCGCCTCAGACGTGGCGAAAATGTCAAAAGTTTGGGCTCAGCGACGCAGCGAGAGGGAGAGAGGGAGCCCGTGCAGATGTGCTGCCACTAGACATCCATCTTGTTTCCCCGCATAGCTCAGTGCTCTATTTGTCTGAATCTATGTCATTTTAGCTCACTCAGGTCAACGGCAATTCAACCTCCTCTTTCGTCTGAGGCACTTCAGAATCATAATGTGATGCATGTGGGATAGGAACCTGCTAAACACAGTCCCTGTCAGTGCTCCGACATTGCTGGATATAAATGATATACGCCACGCGCTCGCTTCCCCCCCTCCTCCTCATTCTGATCCACACTACATCCTGTTTCCACCTGTCTGTGATCACTATTCTGTGCAAACGTGTTCTCCCACACCCTCTCAGGTAAGTGTCCGCGATGTGTCACCGCATTAGGCTTTAATCACACGTCCAGAAGAAGAAGTCAAGAAAAAAAAAAATCCTGGTGAACTGGAAAAAGAAATAGAAACAAAAGGATTAGCTGAAAACAGTCAATATTTCATACTTTTCCCGGGTTTAGCCTTGTTTCTCTCCATTTTAGTTGGCGCAGCTCTCTGCTGGGCGCCTCTTGGGAATGGAGAAAATTACATCCTACCTGATAATTAGCAAAGTTCAGAGCAAACTAAAAAATCTGCCCCACTCTCTTAGCTCCCCACCACTGGCAGCTTTCTCTTAGCAACTAATTAAGTCCGCCTCTGAGGTTTTCAGACAGCAATGGTGTGCTGGATGCTGCAACAGCAGAATTAAAAACAAAAGGAAGAAGGATGGAAATGAAGAGCGAGCGTTCATTTTTTATTATGTTTTTCTGCTTTGTCTTTTTTTCTTCTTCTTCTTCTCCTTTTTTTTTTATATTGACGAATAAAATATGACAAAAGTATTCCTGGAGGGAGTATTATTATTTCACACATGGATGCACTCTTCAAATAGAAATAACAGCCTTGGCCGCCATTACGCATGGTAGCAAATAGAGAAGCGCCCTCTGTCCATAATGTTCTTTAATTATTATAATGTCATCATCCATATCCGGCAATGTTGCACAGAAAAGGAACAGCAGAGCGCACCGGGTATTAAATGCAAATCATTAATGGGCCCCACAGTTGAATGAAATCACACTACACAGACAGCATTATTAGTGATGTTATCATCACTGATGTAAATCATATTTGGGACTTTTCATAAGAGACACATGTGGTCATAGAATGGGTCATGCTTTTTTTTTCGTATTATTAGCCTCATATTAGATTATTTTTCCTCCCCCAGCCGCTTCAAGTGGTAAGAGAAGTTTCAGTGAAGCCAGCACAAAAAACAAATAAAAGATGAGAAATCCTGTGATTTGAGTGTAGAAGCTAATTGTAGACTGTCATAAACTTTCAGTTAAACACAGTACAAGTTGCTCATTAGAGACGCTCGAGACACTGGGCCGCTGATGACTAGCAGTGTAAATGGAGTCGGCTTTTAAAAGGCAACCCAACAGTCTCCTTGATAAGGTTCTTGGTAGCACTGAGCATTTTTTTTTTGTGTGTGTGTGATGTGCAATCCATGAGAGACAGAGGAAGCAGGCAGGCAGGCAGTCATTATTTTCTCCACAATTACCTGAAGTCCTTGATAACAAGCAAAAAAAAAAAAAAATGCCATATAATTAGAAAAACACCAGCAACACCATTATTGTCAGGAGAGCACAACAGTATAATGAAGCAATTATAAATGAGCAGCTTTGTGCTTGTCATTAATTTCTGCTTTTAAGGATGTGGAGATGAAGCACAGCTGAACGTCAGAGGAGGAATGAGCGGACGGGATGTTTAGGTGGGTTAGGCTACGTGGGAAACACTCCGGGGGGTGTTGCGTGTGCGCGTAAAGGGGCGCAGGCCTGCAGAACTGCTGGTGATGAGTCCTCCAAGTCTCAGCATGGATAAAATGTCCACTGGGGGACACTTTAAGCACGTTATAATAACCTTCTATCGTGCAAGCATGCAACTAAAGCTTACAGCGTGAAATGCGGGCCTGCAAATATGCACAGACGAGGACACGCAGGTTCCAAAGCGGCCACAGAAAACTAACACCAGACTCTGTTTGAGTTGTTTATTTTGCATCACGCGCAAGATGCTCTCTTGCTAAATGAAAGGTAATGAGGAAAAGTACATGCTGGGCGAAGAGCTTGCCCTTTTCACACATCATCACAAAGATTGATCTCTCCTTCCCCTTCTCTCAATCATATCCGGTCTCAGTCGAGACATTCTACTTTTGAAATTTGTGCATATTTTTTTTTTCCCCCCTTTGAAATGTATACCATGCTCACGGTTCAGCCGTGCAATTAGGTAACATGTTGCATTTCATTAAAAGAAATTTCCTTCCAACTACCGAGTGGATTAGAGACACGTCTTTTTATTAATGAGCCTTTTCCCCGCTTTGATTTCAGCACATATAGAGATGATGGGAGAAAGGCCAAGATCTCCACTTACCTCCTGACATGTCAGGACTGGCTCAGCCGTTTGCCTCTTTTGACTCATCAGAAAGTCAAAAGGCAAAAAAAAAAAGCGAAGGTGAGTGAGTGAGCGAAGTCGTTTCACTCGATACGCGGCGAGACAACCGCAGAAGTATTGTCCTGCTCAGTTTAGAAATACCATCTTATTAACACATCCCACAGCACACTTCATCATATTGTCTTGAAGAGGCAACTGTATGGAAGGGGGCAATTAGGACAGAGAAGCTGTGAGGTTGCCATTATTTTAGAATTTAATGACCACGCAATACGGAGCTAGATGTAGAAATAAGGGCTACAATACCACAATTATGCATAATCTAGCAGATCTTAGCGCACCCCCCACACTCCTCTTCCTTGCGCCTTGAATAAATTTACATGGAAATGCAACGCTGCCTAATTTATTCGGAAAAATTAGAATATACATTACAAATATTTCCATAGACGACATCAGCAACATGCAGTTAGGAATTTAATGACTTATTTCTTTGTATTCACGCTCATGGATTAGGTCAGGAGGAGGGAGGGGGTGCATTTCTCCGGGCTTGGTTGTTGAGGAAACAGATAAATAATTTAACACAGACATATACATTGATGTTTAAATTTACCTTTCTTTGTTTTTTTTCCTACTGCTGTGCCATTCATTTAGGAAAAGAAAGCTTTCCAGTCACAGACACTGAAGCCACGTGTGCTTTGTATGTGTTTGTGTGTGTCAGTATGTGTGTTTATATGGCTTAAAAACTAACCGTGTGTGCCACTTGTAGTGGCAAGATGCATGACTCTGGACACAACCCAAAAGCAGGGATTATTGACATGGATGCTCCACCATTAATAAGCCGCTGTATCCTTTGTGTTCGGGGTCGCCATAGCTGCAGTTAACTATAACTTGTCAAGGCTGCTCCAGCCGCACAATGCGTACCTCATGCATCTCCTGTCAGCAGGCATAATTCCTGGATGCTGGCACGCTGCTGATTTCTGCATAAGTGATGCGAGCCTTCTAGTAGAGTTAGGAGCACGAGTCTTTTGCCATTGAGAGATGTTCATCATTCTTGATCTAGCTCTGTCAAGACCTGGTGTTTTAGTGCCTCTCACGATTAGGCAGAATTGACAGGCCAAGAAGGCAGTGAATAGCAAAAATGTGAGGAACTAAGGGGGTGTGGTGCGGGCTGCAGGGTGAAGTGGAGTGTGGCCGCCATTTAATCTGCAATTTATCAGTTTAGGCTGCACCATGTAACATCAGGGAGATTACATTCCGGAGAGAAGGGGCTCTATCTCGCCACCCCCTCCTCCTCCCCTAGCTCCTCTCACATGCCTCCTAATGTCGTCTGACGGCAGAATACGGAGGACAAAGAGGGAGGACTGTCTTTATTGTCACCATTATTGTTTCTGAAATCCTTAATTAATATATAGCTTTGTGGACTCCTCTGCGAGTAAGCAATGAAGTGCCGGTGACAGAGAGACGGCACGTAAGCGCTTTGCTGCAGTGAGACAGGCTGCATCCTTTATGGAGGCTGTTTGTCATAGGGGGAAAAAGTTGGGCAATATTTAACGCGCGCCAGCACACAAACTTGTGCGTCCACACACACACACACACTGTGCCGGCGGTGGCTGCACATGACCTCTGACAACACCGATCACGTTGGGCCAATAAAGGCTTAATTGCCATTTTTCCATTGGACTGCTTTATTGATGTCATTTCAAAAGTGATTAATATGAACTGTTAACTAGCTCTTGCATCAAGCCCTAAACAAAACTGAACTGGCATGTTGGGTTATATTGATCTCTTTGATTTTTGCCAACACTGTACTTTAAAAGTATATTTTTTAATCTCTTTTTGGTTGGCAGTTTACAAAAAAAAAAAAAAAACCCTCCTCATCCTAAGATCCCACATGTGCAGAGGTGTTGCTTGATATTTACACGAATATCATAGTCAACATTTGTGCTCCTCCTGCACACTCTGATCCCTGTTTTTTAAAAGGGCCGTTAACAGGGTCACTGCCGCTTTTAATACACACTAGGAGAGTACACCAGCGAGAGCTTCTCTGGTTTTTATCTCTCGGTCTGGTAGGGCAGAAACAGAAATATGAAGACACTGGCTTACAGGAAGGAAACCCATGGCAGCCTGATATTAAAATGGTTCAGGAGTCAAGTAGAACAAGTCAAGCAGCTTGAGGGCAAACAAAAGAGATAGAAGGAGAAGGGAATGAACAGGTTGTTCTCAACAGCTAATGGACTGTCAGTGGTCATTGTAATATATTGAATGTAGTGAAACATGTTTGCTTCACGTGAGGGGTGTGCTATTACTATGTCACCCTTCATTATTCAAATGATACCATTGGCACAAATTATTCTTTTTTGTTGTTGTTTTTTGTTTTTTTTTTTCTTTTTTTTGTTTTTTTTTTTTTTTTTTTTTTTTTTTTTTTTTTTTTTTTTTTTTTTTTTGTTTTTTTTTTTTGTTTTTTTTGTTGTGGGGGGTGGTTGTTGGGGTGTTTTTTTTTTT
>VURO01011420.1:1614-23230 GCA_015108175.1 Pelvicachromis taeniatus
TTACCTCATTCTTTTTTTTTTTTTTTTTTTTTTTGTTTGTTTGTTTTTTTTTTTTTTTTTTTAATCGATGCTCAGGTCACACTGTCTTTGGGCCCCACAGGGAACATTATGTGTCTGTAATGTTGTTGGTGTTGGTTGTTGTACATGACTTATTAATGCTGACTCTCATCCATCTTTAATGTGGGGAGACCAGGTACAGCTTAATGGTTGCAGTGGGCTTTCGATGGCCACTTGTTTTACAAAAATATGGGAAACAAGGTATGTTGAGACATTTTCAATATTGACATGCTAGCTAGAGGGAGCCTGGAGCATTTGTGAATGCATACAAAGCGGAGGTGAAAAGGACAATAGGTGAGTTATGTTTTTCTTGTCTGATGGTATATTTACCATTCCTGTAATGTTATCAGCTTGTGAGCATGTCTGTGTGCGGGTGTATGTGTTTCGTTATGGAAAAATCCTGGCAAGATGACAAGATTATGCCTGTGGAGACGTTTTATCAATGCAAAACTTTGTCACAGCTTTTCAAGACAGTTTCATAAAACATCACCAGTCTGTACTTGAGTTTAGCTGAAGATGTGTGTGGTTTTATGCATGATGTAATGTACCACTGTTTATGCCAACTCCTCATGGGTTGAATGCCAGCATTTGACAGGTGTTTACATACTTTGCAAGATACTTTCCAGTAACAGCTATCCTTTTTTCCTGTGTTCTAGGCATTATCATTTGTCAAACAAAGGTGAAGTCTTTATTGGATCATTGTATGTTTGAACTCTTAATAAGATGGTACTGGTTTGCCTAACTTTGTTCATTTGCATTTCATTTACGTGTGATTTGGTCCCTGCAGTTAGATAGGGTTGTAATGCCTCCTGGCTTAATTTTCATTAAACAAGTTTCAGAGCAGCTTATGCTTATCCAAGGGTTCATAAAGTTCAGGCCCTTTCAACATCAGGCTTATTGGCATGCTCAGTTGAGAGAGTTGCACCGCCGGCTCTAATTAGGCAATGTAATTTTAATATTGGGTATGTGCCCAAACTGGTTTGACTGCATTAGCATGGCATTTGGGTGATTACTTGACTAGCACCATTCACTGTATCACTTTAGGTCACACTGCTGTGAATGTGTTTATGCAGAAAGATGAAAGTATATTTATAGATGCTCTTTGTGTGTGTCCTTTGGTGCTTCATTCTGATGTCATTGTACATTACATGACTGCTTTCTGTGTTATCAGGCTCCGAACATTTGCAGTCCACACATAATCCACTGGCACTTAGTCAAATCCTGAAATTGAGCAAGAATTGTATAGATCTGCAGGCAGCTGTTAAGTTGTTTTGAATCTTAGTCTAGGTTTACTTCATTGATCTTTACAAGGAATTTGAGTGACTAATGCTTGTGTAACATGTCAGGGTGAGTGGGACATAGTTTGTGACTCCTGCTTTGCTTCAGCTGTCTTTGAAACTCTGCAAAACATCCACCAAATAAATGTAATTCACCATTGTTTTCCTTTGTCTGGTACACCTGGGCTTGCTTGCAAACATAGACGAGTCAATCTGAGAAGCTGTCAGTTTGGAAACAAATCCAAAAAAGTGAGCGAGAGAACCAGTGGACAAGTGCTATCAGTCTTCAAAGCTTGAAAGTATTGATGTTTAATGATAGTTGGCTATATTTCTAAATGATAAAATCGTGGCTCACTGCATTTCAGCAGCACAATGTTTCAGAAACCCCTGAAATCATGAGATGATATTAGACCACATAAAGTATTCCTTTCACATGGCTCAACTGTTTGGAAATTTGCCCTGAAGCAGCTTCATTACACTTTGGATGAATAAACAGAACGTTATCAAGTTAGAATTTTTAAAAAAGAAACCATTTCCCCACTGCAATGCTGCTCTGTTTAGTCCAATGATTTTGGTTCCATAAATTTGTTTTGGTCTGTCTGTATTCCTCAGGGCCAATAAACGCATCCTAAATTTAATGCCTTTCAACACGAAGAAGAAACTAACACTGCTCACATAAATACAGAGGGTTTTGTGTTTGTAGATAATTACATGTTTTCTGCTTTTGACAAAAACAATCAAAAACAGACACAACTGAGTGGACAGTTGACATAAAATCACAGACCATAATGACTGGTTGCTGATTTGGAAAACAAAAAAAGTCTCAGTTTTATCAAATTTGGAATTTGAGTTGGATGTATTCAGATAATGCATATTGTTCCAGATTTAAAGCAATCTGGGGAAATCTGCTTGATGTTATTAAATCATTTGTTACTAAATGTTCAATAGTTATAAAAGTTTTCATTTTTTAAAGTTGATTCTGCAGAGGCTCTCTAGAATATAACCAAATTGGCATTTGTTTTGGGTTTTCTTTCCCTCTTGATGAGTAGGAGAGTGAGAGGCAGGTGCCAGCCAGGAAAATGAGCAGCTGGGCAGTTGAAGGTGTGTGTGCGCGTGTGCGCGTGTGTGCGTGTGTGTGTGTGTGATAACTTGTCTGGCTGATAAATGTCTCTGCAGATGTCAGGGGGATGTGATTCCTCCCAGCAATCTGAAATTGCCTCTCCCATTACTCTTTCTGAATGGCAGGGAATAGCAGAATAATTGCGCGATTAGGGCTCCATTATTTCTTTGACCCTTGAAACAATATTTCTCTTTATCTGTTTACTTTTCAGCATGCAAAGCCGACGTCTGCTTCCCAGTCAATGATGTCCCTTTGAGCATTGTTTTACCAGAATTATTTATCTGAATTATTTTTCTGTATTGCTTTGTCAAAGTTGAAATTTTTAAATCCAAAGTTAAAGGATCGAGGCCAATTCTTAGAGTAATCATGTAATTTATCATCACAGAAAAACAAGAAACGACAAAAAAAAAAACTTCAGTCCATTCCTCCCATAATTATGGGATTATGGGAGAAATAAACAATTTTTTCTTCTTTTTTTTTTCTTTTTTAGTTGAAGTTTTCTGTGAGTCCAATGCCCCTTCTTTTCTTTCCTCTGTCTCTCAGCGTGGCAGACACCTTATACAGCAAGTACCAGCTAGTTCCCAGAGATGTTATGGAAACTCTGGTCTCAAGTTACTCAGTAGGAGAGCGCGATCCCACAGTGATAATCCAACAGGGCCATAGTGCTACGTCTTTGTTATTTTACATTTCGCTAGAGAGATGGGCACACTGGATAAACACACTCTGCTGATGATTGTCAACTGTATACTTCCCTTTGGGATTCGTGTGCGAGTTTGTTTATGTGTTTTTGTCAGTGTATGACTAATCTCTGTTTGTTTCCCAGCAGCATGATACCAGATCTCTGTGGATTTTTGGTGCTCAGCTTTGGTTTATATCATTTAATTTCAAGCCTTGCTAAACACGTTTCAGTTCATGAGATTCCATACATTAGGATGTAGGGGCTCAGTTAGTAAGACTAAGAACAATTTGTAGAATATATCCCACTTAGTACAGATTCTACATGCTGATTACAGCTGTGGGTGTGGTGCAGAACGTTGATCAGGGTGCTTCTTTTTATGGTAGTTGGAGCAGATGCCAGCTTTCAGCCAGGTTTTTAGAAACACAGCATATAAGAATACATTTGGGAGTAGTAGGATAGGGGTATTAGTAACAACATTATTACTATTAATGCGAATTGCAAATTATCACGATTACACCCCTAAATCATCAGTTGCATGCCTACAAGTGAAAAGAGTAATTCCCAGTGGAATACACACTCACGTTAAAATAATGTAGTTATTCTTACCCACAGTAAACCAGATGCTTTCCTTGTTTCATTCTTGGCCTTCTCCTTTTGTTTCACTGCTTTTAGTGATGGATACCAAGGAAGTATTTGCAGCCCTGTACGGTGTATGTGAAGAAAATGCAGCTTTCTTCTCAGGGGGAGCCAAGGGGTCACAGGGTGATGCTGCACGGCGGCTGGTGACGGCTATGAAGCAAATTCAGGAGCATGCTCGCAGTCTGGAACCTGTTATTTCTGGCTTTGCTAATGTTTACCATCACTTTGATTTTGACCCACATATACCAGCGAATGGCTATCGCTCCCTGGTCAAGGTAGGCTTTCATATGTTTTAAGGTCTTTCTGTGTGTATAAATTAAGTCTTGGATGTGTGTTTTCATTTAATCTCTGCTGCTTGGAGAATAGCGCCTCTTCTGCAATACATTCTTATCAATATTCTCTCCACACTGTGAGAAACTATTCACAGCACCTCTTTGCTTGAATATCACTTTGTTTCAAGGTCAGTCCATTTGTTTTACAGATTGATTTTATGTTACAAAGTGGGCAAGATAAATTCCTCCAGCTGCGAAATATCTGCCACTACTGTATCCACTGTACTTTATCTTGTACAGTTATTGATGAAACATCATGACCTTCGGTTACTGCAGCCCACCACAACAGAATGAGTCTAGTAGAGCAGCAAATGAATCCTGTTCTGTTTTCTAGCTTCTCTGTTTCCACATTTATAATCCTTCTCATTCCAGCAGTACCACTCTCGCTAATCTGTAACAACCAGTGAAGCAGGAAGTTTTTTACATGTTCTCATTTAGCCATGCTTTCACACATCCTCTCTTTCCCTTTAGGCTTACTACACTAATCTTAATCACAACTTTAAGCACACCCAGAAGACTTGTCTCTTTAATGAGTGCACAAATGGAGACTTACCATTAGGTTTTGTTTTTTGGTTTGTTTTAAATAACGCATATTCCAGTGTATCTTCATTTCAAGAATAAATATAATTCTATAAAAATTGTATCCCTTTATTACCCAGTAATAGAATGTTTCCAAATACTTCTATTGGTACTTAATAAAGTTTTTAAGGCCAGTTTTATGTGAATTGGAATTTGCTGAATGTGGTATGTTTTCTAATTTTAGATATTTTATTGTCACTTTTTCTATTTTCTAGGTTGTGCGTTGCTGTCTTCTCCACATCATCCACAAGGGCCGCTACATCACAGCCAACCGCCGCAGCATCTTCTTCCGAGCAGCGCATAATGCAGGGGAAATGGAGGCGTACTGTAATGCTCTGTGCCAGCTGCGTGCCCTGCTTTACCTGGCTCAGCGCATGCTACATGACAACAACCACGGCAATTTGTTCAATCAGGATGAAAGCGGGCTCAGCGAAAGTTTTGTCCGTGAATACGCATCCATGCACAAGGGTTGCTTCTATGGTCGTTGCCTGGGCTTTCAGGTGAGATGAGCTTTTTTAGGAGTCATATGATGTGACAAGGATAAGCAATGGAAACTGTGGAGTAGAAGTGGCACTACTTTATGCTTCATTGAGAAAAATTCTGTTTTATATGAAGCAAAATAAGATGACAGGAAGAATAAATTCTCACAAAGTTAGCTGATATAAAAATGTGTTTTCTGTTTTAAAACTTTTTTAACAATATAGATAAGCAACTAGCTGTTCTCATAGCTACAGTTCTGGTAAAGGTTATATACATTTTTCATTCATCAAATTTTTCATATTGCATTCTACAGCTTTAAGTTTGTTTATATTTTGTATTATGTTAGGACTAATTAGTTGCAGAATAGAGGTCTTAACGATTTCTATAGTAATTTGTAATGTATTCTTTAGTTTTGTAGAAGAAAGAACATGTTGATCTTTGAGGCTACTAGCCTGTTACCTGGTCTGTGTGGTCTGCTTTTATTTTAGAAATGGGAATTGACCCTAAA
This sequence comes from Pelvicachromis taeniatus, assembly GCA_015108175.1. NCBI lineage: Eukaryota > Metazoa > Chordata > Actinopteri > Cichliformes > Cichlidae > Pelvicachromis > Pelvicachromis taeniatus. The sequence continues at coordinate 7,286 of VURO01011420.1, forward strand.
AAGAGATGTTAAGGCTATGAGAAATAAAGAGTGACGATCTGATAATCTTTATAGCAGTTTCCCTTTTTCTCAGTTGAGCTTAACAAGGGAGGCTGAACTCCCACAGCACAGAGGTCAAAAGTAAACTAAAGGGAAAAAATGATGACACTCCCTTTGCATCTATTCTCTATCAATTTGTAATGTCTTACAATTCTGATATTTTGAGATCCTTTTATCCATTTTTCACTTTGTCTTTTGTTGTGATTCTAGTTGTATTTGGGTTCTATTTCTTATTTTTAAATGTGTGGATAGTGGATTGGAATTGAAATTATTTTCTCTATTTTTGTACATGCCTTCTCCCCTCTAGTTCACTCCAGCTATTCGCCCCTTTCTTCAGACCATCGCTATCGGCCTTGTGGCCTTTGGCGAAAACTACAAGCGGCATCAGTCAGGAATAGGTCAGCATCCTCTTTTCTGTGTCTGCAACCTCTCATCATTCAGCCAGATCGTTTTCATTCATAGATCGTACTCATCCAGCCCCATACCTCTTCTACATTGCTCCCTTGCCCCTGACTGTGTACCTTTTGATGTTGTGTGTTTGGATTGTAGATGCTCTTTCATCCCTTGGAATCTTGAGGGCTTGCTGCTGTGCTTCTTTTATATTTCAGAATGTTTTGAACATGCACATAGTTATGTACAGAGGCAGCAAGAGAAGAACATGCACTGTCATAGACACACATGTGTTTTGCATGTTTGTACACAGACAGAAAACTATTTAACATTCAGAAAAGAATTATCCATTTGTCGTGGTTTCTTGTGCTCCTTGCTGCACCACAGTGGAAGCAGGAGGTATTGCACAATATGGTGAGTGTACTAGACCATCACCCCTTTTATAATGTTCCTCTGTAGTGGTCTGTATAACTGTGTGAAGAAACTTCTTTTATTCTAAAGCTCCTATTCTGCCAAATTGTTCTCCACTTAGCACTGTAAGCTACATTTGCTTTCCTGTGCCTGTATATCATTATGATAAAGGGCCTTTCTTTACTGCCCATCCTTGACCCATAATGGTGGGCAGTAAACAGTTGAAAGCAAGACAAGATTGATAATACATTCGAGTCCTTGTGGCTTACCATGGGCCCAGTACAGTAGACAATTCCTGTGGCAGAAATGACTTTAGTGTTTTGACTATGTAAAAGCCAATTTCACCTTTTTCAGTATTGCTTTTTTTTTTTTTTTCCTGCTAGGGTTCAGACACTTGCAACTTTAATGTTCATTCCCTCCTCCACTTGTTCCTGCTCTTTGTCTGTGTGTTGCTCCCCTACCTATTATTTTAATCTTTTGTCCTTGCTCTTTAGTTTTTGTTCCATTTTAACCATCATTACCATAATATCCATTCCTCTTTCTTCCATTGCTTTGTCTCTGTCTCCTCCTCATCATATATGCTTCTTCCTACTTTTTCCAGGTGTAGCAGCCAGCTCTTTCTTTACCTCAGGAAAGTATGCCATTGACCCTGAGTTGAGGGGGACTGAATTTGACCGCATCACCCAGAACCTGGATGTCCATTTCTGGAAGACATTCTGGAACATCACTGAAACTGAAGTCCTGTCTGTGAGTAGACTGTTAAAGTTTTTTTTTTTTTTTTTGTCTGTCTGTTGAGAAACACACAGAGAGGGACGCTCTTGGACATCTGTAATCCAGAAGAGTTATCTTTGCTAACCCATGCACCACGATCTGCACAGTGCTGTTTTTAATTTGGGAGCAGTATCAGGGATATTTTGCTTTCGTTTGGTAATGGTACCTTTCTATCATTATGCATTTCACCTACAGGCTGTTAGTAATAATAGAGTGGAATTCAATTTATTCAATAGGGTTCATGATTTATTCATTCCGTTTCTCGTTCTCTCCAGTGGCCTGCCTTGCTCTGAAACTTGGACCTTTTTTTTTTTCCTGTGTTTCTCTGACTCGTTTTTTCACTAAATCTCTAATTTTTTTTTTCTGTCTGTGTCTTTTGCCATAGAGTCTTGCCAGTATGACATCCACTCAAGTTAAGGTAAACCGAGCTCTTTCTGTGCCTCCTGCGCCCTTTGACCTTCCCTTGGCAGCCAACCACAGAGCATCAGTAACTATAGCTCCACCATCAGCGCACATCGGCACTGCTCCTGTTCAGATGAGACTCATTTCTTATGACCTGCGTGAAGGACAGGTACTTGAATCATTATTCAGTCCATACTATACTGGCATACTTGAAAATTCAATAAAATCTTTATAATCTCAAACTCTCTGCAAAAGTTTATAGAGCTTATAAAGACTAACGCTGGCATTTGCCGTACAACTTATCTCTATGTCATTGTTATGTTGAGCTGTAATCTAATTCTGGATGACTGCCAGGGATGGGCTTGGCTTGTAATACGTTAATACGTTAATGTGCTTTTCATGCCTGCGTAGTAGGTTGAGACATAATAACAAAGTCAAACTTGTGATCTGAGTGACGTAAACAACCTGATGATAGACCCTGGCGCTCATCAGGTCTGATTCGATTATTCTCAAAAAGATTTTAAGTAGGGTTGTAGCAGGTCTGAAACTGAGGTCAAATCCATGATTGTGGTGTCCATTGTCTGGATATATCAATCTGTCTTTCTTGTCACAAGCTGCTAAGGATACACTGCAGGCACTGGCAGTTAGCATCTGACTTAAGGGCTTCATCTGGAAGCAAGGGAGGCATCAATTGCAGGTGTTTGCAGCCCAACAAGGTTTAGATCAATCTTTATACAAGCCAAGGCCCTATAATCGCACACAGTCTTGGTCTGACTAGCATTTGTGAAGTCTGTTAATGCAGAACATATAAGAGAACCTTCCTAACTCAAACAGTCACCACCAAGGCAAAAGAATATAGAAAAGTGCAGCTACAAATTTAAACTGTCAATGTGTCGCACACAATCCACATAAGTTCATGTTAGTTATTAGCTGGAAAGACAGACAGATTCTTTGCTACAGTTCAACATAGGCACAATAACAAAGAACAGTACAACAAAACTAGTGGTCAGATAATTTACCTGTACAATGAGTGGGGGTGCAGCGCATTTTGCAAAGTGTGCCCCTTGCGGAAATGAAGGTAACTGTCCTGAAACTGTCCAACTCCTGTTAGTGGATATTTATACAAAGCCGTTTGTGGAAATGAACACTGTCTATGCCCACTCTGGGCTAAAAATTGTAGCTCAAGCTTGCAGGTTTGCAAGTCCAACATAAACTATCCAGCAACTGACCCAGAAGGCAACCAGGAAGCATCATAGACTGATGCCCAAACCACTTTAGCTAGCTTCTTTTAATGCTGAGCAGTATCTGCTCTGCTCTGAGCCCCTCTTGAATGTCTTAAGCTTCCCACTGTGTCTCTAAGGCTAAGCTCAGGCACCCCACCACTTGTAGGCGCAATTTTATTCTTTCTATAATTACCCACAGCTTGTAGCTGTAGGCTATGTAGCCAGCTTTGCCTTTGCACTCAGCTTTCTAGATCAGACTGGAGATGTATGCATCAGTGCAGTGTCTGCATCACTGGAGGAGCTGCACAAATTCTGTCAATCTCTGACAGCCAGTGACAACAAACAACCTGAGCACTTAGATAAATAGACGACCAGTGCTGGGTGCTAGGCCAGTCCACAGGTTGTTTGTGTCAACCAGATGAGACTTGCATCTTTCTTGGTATTATCTGTGCGTGTGATGCATATATAAGTCGCCGACTCTGGTGGTCAGGAAAATGTGCTGAAATAGATTAGTTTTCCTCCATATGTTTTTATTGACTTTACATATATCAGAGAATTAAAAAAAAAAAAAGGCTTTCAGTAAACAATTCAACAATATTTGTTAACATATGTGGTATTTTCCTTGTTTCTTGACATCTCTCAATGTCATTACTTTCTTTTACATAAAGTTTTTATTTATTTTTTCCTCTGCCTCCCTTTCTCTTGTGAGACTCGCTCTCCATCAGAGCTGCTCTTTGTAGCCTGGGACTTAATCAGACATACAATTTCACACATTGATCATGCTCCAACAAACAACAGTCCCTTTTATGTCACAAAACACAAGCCCGCATTAGTCACTTTTTCTTAGCCTTCGTCCTTGTTTCTGTTAATGAATAAGAATTAGTGTGTGCGTTCCAGCAAGCAGGCAAGGTTGTCAGCAAGCTGCTGCAGAACAACTCAAAGGAGCCCTGTTGCTAATGTTAGAAAATTTATCAGCAATATGACTTTGTTGGTAACCATAGACATTGTAAATAGTAGTTCCAAATAAGATATCTTGGTTATTTGTCCTTCTGTTCATCTTCTAAGTTTCTCTTACTCCTATTTTTGTTTTCTTTATCTCACTCTCTCAGGACAGTGAAACGCTGCTGTCTCTGTCCCGCTCTGAGGGGGGTGCTATCTCTCTTTCCCTGGGGCTGAAGACCAAGCGCCTCCCCTCTTCTCCATGTCTCCTGATCCATTTCCATGGAGGAGGCTTTGTGGCACAGACCTCCAAGTCTCATGAGGTTAGAAACCACTGTTTTACTGAATTTAACTCAGTTTCAGAAGTGTTTTACTTAGAGATTCAATATGATTACCTCTGTCTTGCATGATAAAACTGGTTAGACTCACTAGACTATTATCTTTGTATTTAACTGAGATTTGTATAGGACAGTATTGACATGTTTGTAAGATTTATAATAGAACACAGTCCAAGAAAAGGTAACATTTTCCTGTCAAATCACTAACAACAATACACCTCTAACATTAGATATCCAGAGATATCATTAGATATCTAGTTCAGGTGTTGAGCCACTATCACCAAAGCTGTCATCCAGCTAATTTCACCCTCTCATCCCATCAATCATGTTTTCTCAGACTAATTGTAATGAAAACCCAACTAATTAAAGTGTTGATGAGACAGATACTAGTTGACATCAGAGGAGAAGATGGGTTACCAGTCTGAGTCTCTTCCCCTGTCAATAGTGTGACATGCATTGAGCCTTTAGACTAATTATTTTTTATAATTATCCCCTGAAAACTTAACAGAGACTCTCTGACCTTACTCTGTGGCTTACTTACTGGTAAGGTGCTTGCAAGCTGGCCCTTGTCTGTTATTGCTTTCTGTCATTGAATTTATCCTCACTCCACTTTATTCTCATAAAGGAGGAGAAGGAGTGTCCTAGATTTAATTTCTGGATCACTGTGCTAGAAAAAGAAACACACAGACACTAGCCTGGTGTATATTATTATTACTATGTCAAAATACCCTTAAAGAGAATCTGTTTTTCTTTTGATCACAAGTTTAAATTGGTGGGAGTAAACATATTTTAACAGGAAGACTGCATCTGTGTAGTTTCTTGATTATAAATAGGAAGATTTTTAATATAGTTTGTACCCCTGCACTTTATCCCGTGTTTGTGTGGTCATTATGTGGCATCAGGCTACTTATAGCTGCTTTAAGACAGGGCTCTGTGAAATTGCAAAGGACATTGGCATCCTTGATCTGCAGCTGCATAGCAACCAAAGGATGAGAGGGAGCAATCAGAGAAGGGGTGTGTGGGGCTGTCATGTTGAATTAACAGAGAACTGTACAACCCCGCAGAGAAAGATTACCCAGGGCACTAATGGAAGACTTGTCAGACTATCCTTCTTTTTTTTCTTTTCTTTTTTTTCTACTGGCTTTTTTTTTCCTTTTCTTATTACATCCTCCTTCTCAATCTTTTTTGATATTACAAAATCCTTTTTGTTCACTTTGTGTCCTTTTTCAACATCTTCTTTTAGTTGTATTTGGACATCACTTTCTTTCCTCCTTTTGCCTTTTAATTCTTCTACCAAGACCCAGAAATGAGGAATACAAAAATAAAAAATTTTATGATGGTAGAGATTAGCATTTTTGCCTTTTATTCCTCTGCTCATTTACCCTCCTCTGGATCCCGTATCTCCCATCGTATGGGTGAGATGAAGAGTTCAACCTCAGATGTAGAAGCCTGTGGTAGTCTCAGTGCACAATGATGCTGATATCGCAGGAATAAATGTACTTAAAGTCTATGTATTTAGCAACTTGGGCACAAACCCACACTCAGTAAATGTGGAGGTATTTGCAGATTAACTGCTATTTCTGTCTAAGAATCAGGACTGCAGCTCCTGCTAATTCCTGCTTAGAGGACCCTGTAAAATTATGTGTGTGAAGAGAGTTTCCTGAATCATTTAAATTTATACAGCCTGGTTCACACCCATTTAAACACATACACACACATGTTCTCTGCCCAGCAGGGCTTTTTAAAAAATGTTTTTAATACAGTACATTTGTTTGTAAATACTTAGCTCCTTTTATGCAGGCAAATGATGAACTGCCTGACTGGCAGACCTGCCCATTGACTCATATTGATTTGTTGTAGACTGCCTGTAATGGCTGTTGTTCTCACTCAGTAGAATGCATATACACCTTGGGAGCAGCTTTACTGATTTGCACAAACGTTCATTCCCTTTGCTGCTCAGTGATCGGACTGTATGCACACCGACTTATCTGTGTCCTCACACCGAGATTTATTGTGACAGGTAGAGTTTTAAGACATCACAGCTGACTGCTGGAGCTGCTGCTTTTCTTTTTGTCATACTAAATCGATGAGGGGTGAGACGGCATATAAACATGTACACACTGTGCTCTTCCTGCCATTGTGAATGGTATTCTGTTGCTTTCACCAACACCTATCATAGCAAAGTTAAAGGTGTTGGAATTTGATAAAGACAGAAGAGGAAGGGGGGGAATGCTTTGCAAAAGTAATATTGTCATAACTCATCGTGCCTTTCTCACATTTCAAGGTCACTGCCTAAGCAGAGTAAACACTTAACCTGACTGTAACGATATAAAACAACGATCAGTATTCTGACAGCGAGTCTGTATTTATGGATTTTCTCTGTATATCCATGCCACTTCCTTCTCTTTGTCCTCTTTCTTCATACTTCACAAAATAGGACATGTGGGCACCTTTGTTATTGCAGTGCAAAAAGAAGGAAAATGGATTTGACTGTGAGGGCAGTGCTCATTCTCCCTTTGTCTAGACAGTAAGCCAGAAAGCAGACAGATGACATCAGAAGAAAGCATAATATTCATAACTTTTTTGTCCTTTTCAAATGTTCAACCCGGCAGGCTTTTCTTCAATCACTTCTCTTTTTATTTTTCTCTCTCTCTCTGCCTCTGTGTTTTATTATGGCTGCTGTTGTGTGTCATAAATTTACCAACATAAAAAAGCAGTGTTTTTCCTTTTATAAAGTCACTTCTTTATATCCTTATCTCTGTTTCACACAGCCCTATCTGAAGAGTTGGTCCCAGGACCTTGGTGTTCCCATACTGTCAGTGGACTACTCTCTGGCCCCTGAGGCACCCTTCCCACGCGCCCTAGAGGAATGTTTCTATGCCTACTGCTGGGCTTTGAGAAACCACCACCTATTAGGTATACGCACCACACAGCGTTGTTTATATTTGAGTGCTGGCTTTGTATCTCTCCTGTATATTTTCTGTTTATTCTTTAAAGTCATGGGAATAGTGTACAGCAGATTCACAAAGTGCTCAAACCCTCTTATATTTTGTTCACTTTATTGTACTAAAGATTTAATTTAAAATGGATAAACAAAGCCATGGAGTCAGCCGGGAGCTTTCTGTAGATATATGCAGTAAGACTTGAGGCATAGATCAAAGTGAGGGTACAAAGCAACTTTTAAATCTGAGTGTTCCCAGGAGCCCAGTGGCCTCAATAACTGTGAAATGTAAGAAAGTAACTACCAGGAATGTTCCTAGTGTTAACTTTGTAACGCCATAGACCTTCAGTGTGATTTGATAGACGTACTGGTCTTTGGGCAAAACTGAGTCTTATAGCTATTAAACACCAGGCACTGCTCACTACTTGCTAATATCAGCCTATGGAGAGGCATGGTGGTAGCAGCATGGGGTTATGAAGGAACTCTGTGACAGGACAAGGAATAACTTGTCAGAACTGAGGAATCGCAGCAATGATTTCAAGCATGGAAAGGCATTTTTTTTGGGTCTGCTCAAGGATCAAAGCATTTCCTAAAGCCCACAGTTAAACCCCACAGAGTGGAGATGCCTCAAGATAGTAGTTCATTTGCTTGCAAACCAGTCTGTTGGAGGTTGAGAGGATATACAAGGAAGAGTGGATAACCTGCCCAAATCGAGGCAGCTTGTATAAGCTGCCAGGGATCTTCCTCAAGCTACTGATTTCAGGTTTGAATACTTTAAATGATATATATACCATGAGGCTGGGCCTCTCTGTGTGGACTTCTGTTGCATGTTGTCACCGAGTTTGTGTGGGTTCTCACCGTATATGATACTTGCGCATATATATATATATATATATATTATTTTTTTTATTAATTTTTTTTTTTTTTGTATGCAGTAGTAACAGTATGTCCCTTAGGCAGATGAAAGCGAAGAAGTTATTAGAATTACTGAGCAGGTACGGTGAAGGGATAACACCCACCTATTTCAGCGTGAAGGTTTCTGTGGAGTGCTCTAAATCCTCCACTGCGTTCACCAATTCCTTGTACCTCCTGAGAGGATTCATTTATCACTTTGAAAGTGATCATGCTGTATGCTTCTTGCACTTTACTTGCTGTTCAGTGCTATCACACCAGTTGTGATGCTCAGTATTTCGACAGAAAAAAGAAGCCATCTGGTCGGTTTGTGGTGCGCTCGTCCACTGAAGCACACTGTGTCAAATTAACAGAGATTGCAGTGCAATATGCTACTGCTGTACTACAAGTCCTCAATATCACGGCTATGAAGCAGATAGGGAAACACTAGTTCAAAGAGCTGCCTATTACCACAGTCATGAACAGAAATTGTGTTGCTGTTACACTCCCTTTTTTTTTTTTTTTTTTTTTTTTTTTTTTTTTTTTTTTTTTTTTTTTTTTTTGCATTTCAGTAATGTCTTATTAGTTTGTTTGTTTTTTTGAAAAAATTTAAAAATAAATAAATGTTCTTTTCTCCTTTTTCCCTGTGAATTACTTTTGTTTCTATCCCTCCTTGTACCAGAAGTCTATACATTTATTTATTTGTTACAGGATGGACAGGAGAGAAGGTGTGTCTGGCTGGTGACAGTGCAGGAGGCAACTTATGTGTGACGACATCAATGCGCGCTGCAGCTTTTGGTGTGCGAATGCCAGATGGCATCGTGGCAGCCTATCCAGCTACCCTGCTGACGGCCTACGCATCGCCTTCCCGTCTGCTAACGCTCATGGATCCCCTGCTGCCACTCAGTGTGCTCTCTAGGTGTCTCAGTGCCTACGGAGGTACTGTGTGTGTATTTCTGATTTTTACCTGATGTTGAGATTTAAGTTGAATCCTATTTTTCGTTTCTGTCAAGGACATCTGTCTGCTTCTCGTTATACATTACACAAACATAGTGGTCGACCACCAATTGGAAAGGTGACAGCTTTACTCTACTGGATGTATGATAATTATTTATTGAAATAAGTTGTCAGGTGGGGAACAAACAATTGTTGTTGTGGTTGGTTTTGTTTTGTTTTGGGGGGGGTTTTCAACGCCTGTCTGACCAACAGCCAACAGGGGAGGTAATCTTTAATAAAAGATAAAAGGTGTAGTTTTTAGCTCAACACACAAACATCTCACACAAAAAGACTAGAATTACATCACTGTATTCAGGAGGCCAACAACAGCAAGGACAAATGAGTTCTTAAATCTGCATCTTGGCAGATTAAATCTGTAGCTAGAAGGAAGAAACCTGAACTGTCGTGGTGTGCGTGCGTGTGTGTGTTTAATTTTTTTTTTTTTTTAGTGAACTATTTTTGTCTTTGTAATCCAAACCAAGAAATAGAAAGGATTAATATAAAACGAATATTAAAACATCATAAAACTTCTAACTTTTTAAAGGTAGTGCGAATGAACCTTTGAACAAGCTACACTGGCTTCTTTATTTTGTTTAAAATATTACTTCTAATCAGTTATTGTTCCAAGATACTTGTACTGCTGAAAAGCTTTAACAGCCTGGCCATAGAAATCTGTAGGAAGAATAGAGCAAGACTTTGTCCTAAAGTCTATTATCATGCTCTTGTATTTAATCCAGTCAATACATTTCTCCACCACTGGTCTGTGGTCTTGTCTGGTCAAAATCATCAGTGAACTTGATATGTCTGCCCACACTGACAACCATTTATATATAAAAGACGGATAAAAAATGGTGAAAGGACACGACCCTAGAGGGAACGGGGAAAAGCTAAAAACACATCAGAAAAAAATGAATGACATTTTTAAGACCCCTCTGTTTAGTTAAGCTACCAACATACTAATCCAAAGCCAGTGCTGTGAATGCTGTTTAGACTGTGATGAGTACAGCTACAACCTGAGTAGAAAAGCACAAGTTAACAGTACTAATGTGAAAAAGCAAGAATTGAGAGCAAACAGCTTTTTTTTTTCTTTTTTCTTTTTTTTTTTTTTCTTTGTTTTTTTTCCTTCCAAAATTGAAGATTTCACCAATTTTACTTTCAGGATTGTTTTTCTTGTTTTTGGATTGCAGTGTTGATTGCATGTAATAAAAAATCCACTTTTTAAAAAGGACAAACGGCAACAATCCTTTCTGATGTAAGTAGGTAATAAGTCATTAAACGACATCTAGAGAGAGAGAGCGAGATCCAGAGAGAGAGATCTAGATATATAGATATAAATAAGAATTTGTTGTTCTTGTGGTTTTTTTTGTATTTGTTTTTTTTTTTGTTTTTTGTTTTTTTTGGATAAATGTTAGTTTCACAAGGCGGGAGAACTGAGGACTATGAATGCCTGCAGGAATTGGCTAACAATATGTGACAAAGAGATTGGCTATGCTGAGTCTCCTTTCAGTAACTGAACTAAAACACCCATCATTTTTCTGTTCCTTCCTGCTGTCCTCATTGTGTATTGTTAGCTTTACAAATAATTGTATGGTAGTATTGAACCTACTCTGTCAGCGTTTACTTGACTATTATACCTCTCTTATTATTGCTTTCCTGTCTTCTCTGTTGTTACTCATTTGTGCTTACTGAAGAATAACAAATACTTTTATTCGTTTTGTACATTTACTTTCCTCCTTTTATGTCTTCTTCTCCAGGCAGTGGGCCACAGACCGAGAAGCAGGTGGAGAAGGTGAGCACGCTGAGCCTGGTGAAGAGAGACACTGCACTTCTGCTGCGAGATTTCCGACAGGGAGCCTCCAACTGGATCCACTCTCTGCTCGATTCTAGCAGAGCTTCAGCCTCCACCAGCACAGCACCAGAGGTGCCAACAGAAGCCACAGGTATACAAGCAACTGTTATAATTGTTAGTAACCAGGTTGGAACATTAGGTCTGGCTTGAATGCATTTGATAGGCAGATTGCATCTGCCTGTGTCCCTGCTCAGGGATGTGTGGGTGTATATCTCCCACCCACATTTTCAGTGATTTCATTGAGCCAAGTTTATTTACACCTCATGAAAGAAGTCAGTGACATGAGAACTTGTTATGCAGGATCTGACTAATTATTGCTTTAGCCAAACATTTTGTGTAGTACTTCTGTATCCACATTCATATCAGTTCTCATCTTTGGGGTAGCAGAGCTTTGACAATAATTGTTAATTGTAGCTACCGTAAATCTGGTGGCAAATTGTAATTTTCATGGTGTCCCCTTACCTTGGTGACACCCCCACAGCTGCAAGCCCAGTCTAATGAGAGTGTCATTGGTGGGTGTACATTATTAAAAGGCCATCATGGCGCTGAGATGGTTCATTATTAAAGAGATAGGAGATCGGTTGAGCTTTGTGAGACCAGCCACTAACAGCTGTGTTTTGACAGTTCAGGGCGAGCAGATGCTATCATCATGACAGCACTTTTTGAATTTCTTCCACCTACTTCTCATCTCTTCTTCCAGATATAGCCCAATTTGCATTCTCTGACTTAATTATATTATATATTTATTTCTCATTGGCATTCTTAATTTGCTTCCTAGATGCAGTGAGGAAGAGCATTTCAGAGGCGAACATCTCTTCTCCTCACACGGATCCTCCTGTCCCCACGGATCTCTTGGAGGTCCCTAACAGGAAGTTATCAGTGAAGAGCCAGACGTGCCAGAACTTGGGATCCCACAACAATCCCATTCCCAGCAGTGCACCGCTGCTCTCTGAGCGTGCTGTAGGTCATGCTTGAACATGTTTACACTGAGATTAGCTTGCTTTCGGCTGATTCTCTTATGCAGAAGAACCTAACAGTATTAAACATCCAAGATATGTTGCTTTAATAACACCTGGTTGTTAGTGGGAATCATTATGTGAAATAAACCTGTCGTTATTTGACGATGGGTAATTTAATGATGATTGTAGCACCATTTTAGTGAAGCGAAATCCCACTAGCCTCTTGTCTTTGATCAGGACATCTCTAATTTCAGCTTGCGTTAAAAGGATTTGGCATGCAGTTGTAGCCTTTTTAAGAGGTCGAACATTTTGGGGGCATTGAAATATTTTGGCCGTTGATCAGACAATGCTGTCTATCCTGCAGTGATGTGCATGTGTCATTTGATGAACTCATCTGAGATTGTGTCACCCATCCCTCACAAACAGATTTGGCTTTGAAATGCTGACAGGATATCAAAAGTTTTTGGTTGTGTGAGTGCTGGCAAGGTGTTACAGATTATCCTCGTATTTTCTCGCAGGCACACTGGATTAGTGGCTGGCACAAGCAAAATTAGCAAGCAGAGGTGACGTAAGATATTAAATATGCTTTTCCTTCTGAAATTGGGATCGCTCAGCCAAGAGTCAGGCACTGAGCCAAGATTTTTAGAAGATTTTTACAAGGACAAAGTTGTGTGTGTGTGTTTTTACATAACTCTGGCTCATATCTCATCTCTAGGCAATGGTGCTAGTTTTATTCATTGTGCAACTGTACTGTTTAGTAGGTTTGAAACCTGCAGTCAGCTGAGACTGAAGAAGTCATTTGGACGTGTGATGAACCAGTTCTCCCATTGAAAACTTCATCCAGATGGATATAATCAACTTTATAGGACTTACATAACCAACTTTTTTGTTTTATATAAAATTGTTTTAGCCTTTCTTCTTTTCTATTGATATAAAGATATCCTTTGAACTAATGTAATATTTTCTCATCCCTTATGTAGCCAGAAGATGTCAGTTTCTTCTTTGCCAAGGATGACGATCCCTCAATGATCACTGACCTGTCCTCAGTGGCCATACCACCCCCTGCTGGAGAGGAGGGCTCACAGCAGGAGCACCCCAGGGAATTTCCTCTTGGGTTTGAGCCACTGCGCTCAGAGCAAATGACAGAGATGAAGGTGGAGAGCTCTCCAGTGGTCAAGGATCCTTTCTGCTCACCTCTGCTGGCCCCTGACAGCATGCTGAAAGGGCTGCCACCTGTACACATAGTGGTAAGGGGACAAGAAACGGTTAATTACACTGGCTCGAAGGTTACTTGTACAAATCTATTGTTTGTGAAGTGTTACTCATTGTGTGCTAACAGTAGTCTATATTTGATAGAAAAGTGTTTTCTGTGAGAAGATGTATGAGATTCAACTTCAAGTTGAGCATTATAAAGGTAGACTGGCAACAGCACATGCTCCAATGGTAGAGGCTGTAGAGTTTTTTGTTGAAGTACAGCCTTCCTCAGTAGATGGTTTAACAGTGTGTCTCATAACTGTATATATTTACTGTCTTTTTTCTTAGCACTTTATGAAGACTAATTGTTCACTTAAAAGTTGAGACTTGGAGGCAATGTTCTCATCACTGGCTGGAATTGGAGCTTTTGATTGTATTATACAATCCCTTTCAATGCATTATATACTATACATGGGTCTGCAGAAGGCATTAACTGACAGCATACCAAAAGATATACATGATTTACAGATATTGAAGTGAAACAGTGTGATAGGAGAGAGAGGGTAAGTCATTTTTTTTCTTTTTTCTTTCTTTTTTTTTCTTTTTTTTAATTTGCTGGTGTGAGTCAGCAAGAATGTAAAGCAATCGGGGACAAAAGAGACTGGGATGCTTGGCTTCCTTTTCTTCATCCGCTAAATTAAGATTCATGACGTGTCTGAAGATTTGCTTCTCACCATTTCTAACCCTTCTTTTCCTCTCTCTCCCCAACCTCAGGCTTGTGCACTAGACCCCATTCTGGACGACTCTGTAATGTTTGCCAAGCGTTTGAGAAACATAGACCAGCCCGTCACTCTGTGTGTGGTGGACGACCTCCCCCATGGCTTTCTCAGCCTATCTCAACTCTCAAAGGAGACGAGGGAGGCTGCCAACGTCTGCGTGGAGCGAATTCATGCCGTCTTCACAGAGGACACTCCCCCAGAGCCACGGAAGCACCGCAAGCTGGAACGGACCGACGGGGGTGTGTCAGCATCTTCAGGGGAAACCAGTTCTCTCTTTGTTGGCCCCATTGAGGGAGGAGGAGAGCTAGCTGTCGGGAGAGGGGCGAAAATAGCTGATGGGGAGGGCTCAGTTGCTGTGGCAACCCAGAATAACACTGATGCTGGTGGCATCGGGGCTTAAATAAGGTTAGATGATAAAAAAGGGGGACTGCATTTCACTCGAGGAGCGAAGGGAGAAGGAGTAAATGAAAGTCGGACAAATTTAGGCAGTGCAGTGCCTGTAGGCAAGACAGAGCATCCTGAAAAACAGACAGGGGGTGGGAAATGCAGTCTAGCATATCGCCCAGTGTTTGAGAGACAAAAAAACAACAGAGGAGGAGCACTGAAATATAACTTCCTCTGCTTTACAATTCTTGCCACTTGTCTGTGCACCATTATACACCAACGCAAATCTGGCAGACAAAATGAACACACCCACAAGAGACAGTCATGTTTTAGACTAAAATAATTATTTAGCAGCTACTTAGATCAAAGACCAGCACTCACCCACACATACAGCACTCGTACTTAACAGAGTTGCTGTGAGGCAGCAAAAGCTCGGACATAAAGCAGCACCGACAATTCTCGAGACGAGGCCTGAATGGGTGATTCATATAGGCCGAGGCAGTGATTTGAGGCCCTAATCAGATAGTAGTAGGAACACTATATGCTTCTGTGTGGAGTCACCTCTATCAGAATGGCCATTTGTCCGTTAGGGAGCTACTCTAAGTAACGCTTAATAACTCCACATTGTGTTCTCAATTACGCCAGTTTAGCAGTCAATACAGCTCACTTTGTGGATGGTAACTGTGTTGACTCTCCAAAATAGAATTACAAAGCTAGAACAACAGCGTGACACACTTGTAACTGGATGAATTGATTCACTTCTTTTCACATATTTGTTGCAATTTTTAATCATTTTATGAATTCTATGCAGTAGTATTAGTTTTGTTATTTATCTCAGTTTTTATTGCAGTTATGCCAGGCTTAATGGTTCTTTTCTATATTATATAATGCATTTTTTCCCATGTTTTTCAATGTGCTGAATATTTACCTCTGCTTTTTTGTGTGTAGCAGCAGCTGTTCTGACATCTCTGGCCTTTCCAATTAAGCTCATGTTCTACCCTCAGCAATATACAATGATCAGAGTAAATGTAGAACATTACACAGGGACAGAGTGCCCTGCCTTGTGCATTTTGTAGTGATATAATAATGCTAGTACAAAGACTGGCCTGCATTAATTTGTAGACAAGTACAGATACACTTAAGATACATCTTGTAGGTCTTTCAGTGACAATCATTGCTTTCATATTTAAAAAAAACAACAACTTTAATGCTTCTTTTTATGTTACAGCAGCAGAAAGCCCAGCTCTCAGCTATCAATACACATTTAAAATTTCACTGCAATGATTTCCAATCTAGTTGCCCTGGTCACTCACTGTGTGGTACTGTTCACTACTTCTCTGAACAGTAGGGACTGTGTCAAAGTGCCACTTCTCTGTAGCCGTGGGATTTCTGGCCCGACACCTTTTTTTTTTTTTTTTTTTTAAAAATGGAGGTTTTTT
>VURO01011421.1:2102-18122 GCA_015108175.1 Pelvicachromis taeniatus
TGCCTGTTTTTTTTGGGGGGGGGGGGGGGGGGGGGGGGGGCATCTGTTTAGAGCCTCATGGTTTGTTGGTATTACTAGAGTTACTGCTTCCCATATTTCCTGGAAAAAAGAGCATCTTGTGGGTTTCACTCTTTATTTCCACTTTTTTTCCCCCAGCTCATTTACTAAAGGAAATCAAGACAAATCTGCAAACATAACAGTATCACTTACTATTTTATACTTTACTTAAGCCCATAAATAACAACAACAAAAAAGGCAATGGCGGTCAGGCATCCTTTGACATAGCAGTTATTTCTTCCCAGCAGAGTCAGTACCTTGGGCTGATTAAATGTCAACAATGAAGACAAAGCCTGTCTGCATTTTACCTTTTTCCTGCCTTGTTCATCTCTCTTTCACTCAGATAAAGCTGGTGTGCGGAAGGAGAATTGCACAGCTCTGGGCAAAAACCATACATCAGCAATAATGCGATTCCACTGTATTCAGTCCACGCCTACCCTGCGAAGCAAATCTTTGCGTGATGGGCACGTGCACGTGTGCAAGTGTGCTTGTGTTTGCTCGATTAGTCAGGTGTGTCCCTGCTTAAAACCACTGTGTGCACACAGATGGATATCTGCTGCACAGAGCCTGGAGAGAACTGGGAAATGGGAGCAGAAATGGGAAATCTATAAATTTTATACAGTATGAATAGCCAATAAGAATAAAAGGGAAACACATTGTGTGTATGTGCACAAGTCTACGTGGATATACTGGGCTACTTGTCTCCTGCATGAATGATCATACATTTCTGCCCACAACCACTTGATTGTATTTTGAGATAAAAGCAGATTCCCAAAATGAGGTCTGCCGCTGTGAAAGGCACCATAGGGTTGTCTTCAGTTTCCCTGGGAGCTGATGGGAAAATGCAATATCATCCTGTCTGACAGTCCATCATCAGACACATTTCTCCATTTCCTGAGAATGGTGACTGGTTCCACTTTAATCAGGCAGCCAGGTGAATATGTACGTTTCCCCTGGACAAAAGAAAATATTTAAATATATTAAATAAGTTATATGTTGTAATGTAGGCAGCGGAGAGCGGCATTAGTGTGACGGGGGGTGGGGTGTTACTCATTTGTGCCTGAATTGTGACAATTCTCTCAATGACCTTTCCTCCAGACAGGAGCTCTGGGTAATTACCTTACGCTCATTTGGTCCTTGTGTGTTTGACACCTGCACATGCACAACCAACAGCTAAGGTGCAGTTTGCATTAGCAGTTACTGATTAAGCCTTCAGTTAGAGAGGACAATGTGCGGAATAAGTAAAACAAAAAATTACAGCAAAAACATACCAAAGCAATCCAAAAGAAAAGTGGCCAAACATCCCATTTTTACCCGTCTTTGTACCTTTTGGGAAGATGCATTAAACAGACTTTGTTTACATAAATAAATAAAAACTTGTATTTATTCCTTTACAGATAAATAACTTTGAGGCTATCAGGTAATAATGAAAAACAATACTAGTTAAAAAAACAAAAACAAAAAAATGGTGTTTCAAATATATTATATATTGCAGATGAGGATTTTTTTATTGACTCAGGAGAAGTGAGATGATTCATAGGCTGACTTGGTTGATTCAATATACGCATATAATGCAATACAAGGGCAAGTGTAATTAGGTTTCAGAATATTAAACCTCTCCATACCTGAGCAAACTTGTGCTTTTCCACAGGCTGATATAAGCTCTAATATGCATCTGGCTGTAACAGCATGCTTGCTTCACCTGATTAACCTGCTCCTGAGACGCTGTTCTCCAACTCAAGAGACCAAAGCACCAAACTTATTACCCTGTACTGAGAACTATTTCGTTTGCTTTTCGGTATTTATATTCTGTTTGTTTTCCATCTTCATAAATGTCATTTGTTTTCAATTGTATGATTTAATCAATTTAGATCTTCAGCAAAAAAAAGAAAAGAAAAACTACGATGAGGTAAGGAGGAAGAAATAGGTTCTGAATGAATCTGTTAGCGATTATTTTAAGCAATGGTTAAGCTTTAACATGTGATGAAATGTTTCAAACTGATGGGTCAACCAAAAACAATTCTTTTATTAACTCCAAAGCCTTTAAAAAAAACCTACTAAGTATTCACATTGTGAACCAAAACAGGATCTGATGCCAATTATTTATTTAATACAATTTTTATTTGAGCATTTTTAGCATATTTAGCATAACTTCAGCCTTTTCATTGCCCATCAACTTCTTCGATTAATGAGTTTCGGTATCAACATACACATTTCTGGAAAACTTTGAACAGTCTTGGTTATCTTAAATGGTTCGATTTCTTTTTTTTCTTTTTTTTTTAAAATTGATGTCAATCAGATTTAGTAACAAATCAAACAATCAGTTAGCACCAACACCATCTGAACCAGACCAGCTGAGATTTAAATTTGTAAAAACAAATTCAATAAAAATACTTATTTAGTCATGAATATTTAATACTAATTCCTTCAGACTTATTTCTGTTAATCACTTAATTGATTATATGACTCATCACACAATGCCAATTCTAATATATGAGTCAAAAACCCTCACATACCAATAAAGCATCCTCAGTTCAGTATTACTACACAGAGCTGTAACTTGATTATTTTCATTAGTGATTTCATTTCTTATAATTGCTCTAATATAAAAGAAAAATGCCCAAGATTATTAAAAAAGAGAAGAGCAGCACGCCTTTAAAGTTGATAAATGAATGCAGAATTTGTGGGGCACCATATTCTTGTATGTTCATGTGCATTTTCAAATGATTATCCAGGCAAAAGGCCAAAATTGTGACAGCTCTATAGCAACCGGCATCCCTGAATATGTTTTCATACTATTAGATCATATACATCATTTACTATTAGATGGTCATTGTCTCTTGTAAGAGACTCTGTCAGGGAGAATCATGGACTAGTATCACTGTAATTAAGAGTGGTACTCGGATGTCAAGAGCGATCTTTATTCTAATCAAAGACATGATACCATCCTTGTAGATGCTTATAGCCACCATGTATTGGGTTTCATATCACAATGTGACTGAGAATAACACCAAGAACATCAAACATCTATTCAGTAGTACATCCAGTAATGTGCTTATCAGATGTCGATGCATCTGAGGGGTTATTTTGATGTCTGTGCACCATGCGCGCTACAATTTTCCTTTGATTGCAAAGAGCAAATTCCCCTCCAGTAAGAGCCCTGTGTCCTCTGATAGCACTCAACCAAGAGAGGGCTGCACCAATTAGCTACCATTTCTCTCGAGAGGCAGCGAAGTCACTCTTTATGGGCAATCTGACACCAAAGGCATACTGTTGACATATGGTGAATAATACCTCTTGTAAATAATGGAAGAGTTTGAGATTGAATGCTTGAAAAATGACTGTCACCAGTGTCAAAACAGAGTGTGTAAATTAAAACAGAGCTAAAAGGAAGGAAAACCATTATGCAAGATCATCCATCAAGACACTGGAGATGGAACAGAATTAGTTTTATCACTTTATAGCCCCCCAGAGTCATTTACGTATCCGAGAGGAAGATGACAAAAAATATTAAACCATAATCAGACGATCAGAGGTCTAGACACTCTGTTTGTCCTTGCTTTTATAGCTGACACGGCTGTACTAAAACAGCGTGGGTTTTTTTTTTTTTTTCCATATCAAATTACACACATCGAGCGAGAGCAGTAAAAACTATGTACCTGTCCAGATAGACACCAGAATAAATGCATCATAAGCTGCCTAATACTTGCTATTAAGGGAAACGCAATGACAGCTGCAGTCAAATCAAGCTGTTTTAATTGCTTTCAGTTTTGAAGCTGAATCACTTACAAGGCTAATCCTCACAGTAGACGAACAAACAGACCCACACAGCTGAAAGGAAATCATTGCCATCGGTTAAAAATCATCCTTGCATTACCAGGATTCCTTTTCTGAGCTATACGAGTTGATAGACTTGTAATGAATGGAAGAAGGGTGCACGGTAAATAATGTGCAGTCTGATGGGTAAAAATAAGACTGCAGCCAGCAGCTGGGAAGCATAGCCCACCGTGACTCCATGTGGGGGTCCTCGTGTATCCATGTGTGGTTTGATTGGCCTGACTTGACAGAGAGAGAGAGAGCGAGAGGAAAAGAGCCACGCAGAAGCTACAGTTGGTTTGTTGCCTCTTTACCTAAAGCCACTGATGGTAATTAATGACAGAAACAAATCCCAGAAGTCATGAATTTTACATAAGGCTGTTTATATGCACTAATGCTGTTCTGCCTGATTCAAGCTTACGTGACTTGAGCTTGGCATACAGGGTACAGAAACCGCAAAACAATCCATGTGTACTTTCTGATCCGATGCTAAAGAACATGTCATTATTGCTCCTAAAAGTACAAAAACTCGAGTTATTATGAAATTGTTGCAGGGCCGGCCGCTTTATTGACACTTATTCTTTAAAGAGCAGCAGACAGAAAAGGGCTCTGCCTGACATATCCTATGTCTGTGTGGGGTAATTTATGAGGCCTGAAACTGAATACCGAGAAGCAGCAGACATAGCACAGTCACAACCTGACAGTCTGAGTCAGAAGGATGGCAAAGCAGCTCCCAATAAAGACACATGCATGCAGACAGGAAGATATATGTGCAGACAGATACACACTCTGAGCAAAACACCCTCTGTCATATAGGCCTATAAGGTCCACTGAAAAAAAGTTTTCCTGCCATAATCCACCGAGCAGAACAATTAGAGCTGTTCCAAATCCCCGAGTCATTCTCTGGAGCCCCTATTTCTGTTGCCAAACATCATGCATCAGAGGGTGGAACACAGGCTTAGTGCATGACACATCTATAAATGTCCTCCGTCTTGAAGGCACACCTGGAGGCGTCGTTCTGAGATATGAAAGCAAACCAAAGTGCAGCATGGTGCACAGCTGGATTTAGCCGACAGATATGCGCGGCATGCAGGATATGATAATAATTGTTTTGTAATTTAGCAGAGAGCCCACTTATTGCTCACTGCTACCATGCTATTCCAAGGAGCTAAGTGTTTCAGATAAAGCCAATAATTTTATGCCTCTTGTCTTTAAGACCTCAAATCGATGCTACCTAAAAGACAAATTAATTTTCTGTTTTCTCTCCTTGTTAGCCCGAAAAGCTTTCTGCAATTACTGGTCCTTTTGATTGGCTTCTGAGCTTCTCGGACTGAAATCAGTTAATGTCTCTGCACATCACAGGGAATACATTACCGCTGTCCCTCTTAGTTCTGTAACTACGAGTACTTAGATGGGCTTTTTATTGTTTTATTGGCAAACGCCTCTTTCTTTTTAGTTTGTTTGTTTTTTTTAAGAGGTCCACCTCTGAGAAGGTGAACTCTCCAAATATTGACCAGAGCTTTTTGTGTTCTCAACGCATTAGCAGAGCATAGAGGTTTCCTCTAAACTTGCGCAAATTATTTAGAGCAATACGCTAGAGCGATCGATATGGGGAATGATCCGAGCTAATCACCTCAACCCAGGGCTCGAATTAAGAAACCTGCACTGTTACAAACCCTACACAAGGTAAAGGAAACATAGACAAGTTGCTGAGGTCAATTATTTTGTGCTTTGATCACTTTGCTAAAAAAAAACAACAAAAAAACAAAAACTTAATATCCTGCTAGCGTTTCAGCGCCTCTGTAGGATGAGCATTATAGCCAAGGTTGATGCTTCTGACAGAAAAGGACACCGACGTTCATTGTATTACACGAGCTCTAAAAAGGAGAGAGATACATTGGGTTTGGTGTTCGAGGTAACTTCACTCTGTGGTCGATGAATCTTAATGGGCACAATTAATTTCCTTTACGCCTCAAGTGCCCCTCAGTTTCAGAGAGAGAGAGAGACATTATTTCAGCACCATTAGATTACCCTGCAGAATAGGTTGTTTAATTCAACAGCATATCATGGGCAGCAATAAATCCTAATAGCTACACAGTAAAGAAGTTAAAGGTGTAAATCTGAAAAAAACCTAATAAACAAGAACCAATTATTTTCAAGTGCCATTCACGGGATCTGGCATGCTGCTGTTGCTGCTGCTGCTGGCCTTGGCATCTACAGATGCCTCCTCTCTCCTACTCGAGCTCACAACATTTCATAATGTTCTCATAAGGCGCACTTAATGAACCACAGTGACAAGTTCTGCTGCAAAGACACATTTCTGATTGGATCCCAATAACGGAACAGTGGAAGGAAGCCCGCACTTCGAATAATGAGTGAAATCAACAGCTATGTTCTTTGGGGTTTCTTGATTAAATGCACTGTTGCAGCAGCAAGTGGCAACACCAGGCTTCAGTGGCATTTATGTTTACCGAGGCATTGCAGTAGCTGAGGGAGCACATTAGGCCCTTCATTGAAAATGCTCTGTGATGGCCACTTTCCTCCTCTCCACAAGACTCCTTTTGAGACAAGGAGGGTAATTATGATAATTCAGTTGTTAATTACATTTACATACATCAGGACGTGAGGAGTTGAGCAGGCAGTTTGCATGCATGACGAACTCATTAAAGTTGGGAGTATTTTTCATATCTTCTCTAACATACTCTTAATTGAGGCTTTGGTTGTTCCGCGACTCAGACGCAAACCCGGAGCCTCCCTTGGGTGTCGAGTTATCATGCCGGGGGAGATTCCAGGGAACAGCGGGAAAACAAACTGACGCGTTGACAAGAGGCCAGAGTTCAGGAGCACACAGCCTCCATTGAGACGTCAGCGGCAAACCGCCCCCACCCTACCCCCCTCGCCACTTTTCAACAGCTCAGGTCAAGAATCAGATTTCCCCCACCCCTGCGGGTAGCCCCTCCCGAATATCCAGAAGTTAAAAAATCATAACCTAATCCGGACCGCTGCCTGAGGGCAACCTGAGCCTCTAACGTATCGTCGAGTCAGGTCAAGATTCTTGTTTTCCACACTTCATACAGAAGACTTAGAGAAGCTGAGCTTTATGGGATAAGATGGCAGCAGTCAGGTAATTAAACCCATTATCAGCTTGATGTAAGGCCGCTGTGTGGTGACACGTATGTCGCCTCACAGCACTTCACAGATTAATTTAAGCCCCCCCATCCCACAGCCCCCAAGACGAGATTCTTTGGCGTAATCACTTTCCAGCCACTCTCCTGCTCGTGATTCACCGAGTAGTACAAAAGTCTCTCACACCTCAGTCTGGCGATTTAAAAAATATTATCCCACAATAGGGTAGCGATTATCTTCTGATCTGTTGCAAAAATGGCCTCTGTGAAGTTGATGAGGTAACCATGGCAACATCTTGAAAACCTGAGGTAAAGGGGGAGAGGATAACCTGTGTCGTACTGTGCACAATACCTCTCGAGCATATTCCCGGCATTAGAGGCGAGTTCAGGAGGGCCGTGTTCATAATGGTTTTGGATAAGGCCCGAGATTAAAGAATTTGATAAGGTCCAAACTTCAGCTGGAAGGAGTGCCTCGGCTTGCCTCATGGTAATAAAGAAGATGTTATTTTTTTTTTGGTTGCGATGCAATCCCCACTGGGAGCTATCCCTCATTCCAAGGTGAATGTGTAATTTCTGTCTGCAAATGAGCCCTTTCCCCAAGACTAACGCAACAGTCTTCTTTTTTTTTATATATATATCACACCTGACTTGCATCCAAAATTAAAAGGCAGCCATCTGTGACATCCCACGCTGCAGCCAAACAATAGAAGAATTAGACAAAGACTAAACAACAATGGAGCAGCTCTCACCTTCGGCGGGATCCGGCGGCCCGAAATCCAGGTCGTAGCGCAGGATGTAAAAGTTATTCCACACGTACAGCTGGTTGTCCCTGGGGTTGTAATCCACAGCGGTGATGTACTGGTACTGGTTGGGGAACAGGATGTCGGTGTACTCGCCCTGGCTCAGCTTGGTGTTGTAGATGTAATCGATTTGGCTCCGGCTCGCCTCGCTCTCGTTCTCCTCATAGGTGGAGCGTACTACATGCAGCACGCCGCACACCATGAAGGCGTTGGAGGCAGAGCGTTTGTCGTAAGCCGTGTCCCAGGTGGCTTCGAAGCGGAGCGTGTATGGGTTGAGCTGGCTCACCACTATGCGGCCATTGTTCTGCTCTGTGGCGTAGATTACCCATAAGCCCCGCTCGTCTACTGCAAGGTCAATGTCGGTCTTGCCACCCCAGCGGTAGGGAGAGGTGTCATGGTAGTTGGCATTGTTAACGATGGCCTCGCCGCTTTTGATGCGTGTGCGCAGGTCAAACTTGACAATGTTGCGAGTGCGCTCCTTGTTAAAGAAGATGGCACCGTCATAAGCGACAAAGCCCGTCCCGTCGACACGATGCGGCAGTTTATAGGTGGTCGTCTGGCGACCATTTTTTAAATCCTCCAGAGAGGCGTATTCGATGAGGGTGTCAGTGCGGTATGGCGTCCAGGGCATAAAGAAAATTTTGTCTCCGGCCTGCAGCGGGTCTTTGCACCACGACCCGGCCTGCTGCTCGCCTTCAAACAGGAAGGTGGCGGCGCCGATACTCTTCAGAGTCCCGGGACAAATGAAAACTAGTGACAGAGAAGAGAGCGAAACAAAATAAAATAAGGCAAAAATATTTATACTTTTGAAAAAACAAAACACAGTATTATTTGACAGGCATCATTCTCGCTGCTGTGCGACTCGAGTGCAGGACAAAAAAGATCAGGGACTGTGATTTTGGAGGAATCTTTAAACTAGTGCTTTTGTACTACCGCTAATGAGCAGGGAAAAAAAGAAAAGAAAACAAATGCATGTATTAACAGTGATTGTTCACAATGAGAAACGTGTGGTTGAGAGAGCTTGCATCTCAGGGGTCTGCTGCTACATCCTAACAGGGACAAAACAAAGCAAAAATGAGAACACAAAGAAAAAGGAAAAATCCTGCAAACGAAAGACGTGGGAAATGGGAATAGGAAGTAGGATTCACAGTGTTTCGATTGGAAGTTTGTTTCGAAAAATACCAGTCTGTTGTGATGTCAAATGGCACACGAACAGCTGGGTATATGGACACACTGCACATGCATACTCACATGACTGAGGTCATAAACCGAAATGATAAGGGGTAACGGGCTTCACGTCTTTCGATAGGAGTGAACAACAGGTTGTTAATGGTGGTGGTGGTGGCAGCAAAGCAGAAGGTAAAAAATGAAAGTGGAGGTTGGAGGGGAAGGGGAGGCAACAGTGGTAAAGGATTTTTCACTACTTCTGTGGCAGTAACGACTGATGGGTGAGGGAGGCCATGGCAAGGTTCCCATTTAGATGCTTTTAAATTAATTGGATCTGGATTTTAAAAACACAAAAACAGAGGGAACACAGTGAATTGTTGTCTTTCCAAACTTTTTGTTCAGTCTGTGCCAATCTCACTCAGCCATCACTGCTATTTCACATCACGTGCTATGGGTGCAGCAGAAGTTGGGCCAAGCAAACTACTACTGAGCCAAATAAGAATATATACACACAACTAGTGATTCTTCAGGGGTTAACAGAGGACTACGCAAAGGTCTCTGGAACAAATCAACACCGGACAGTTGGTGATTTCTGTCACACTGTCAGGAGAAACTACGTTTAATGACCGCGGATGTCATTTGAAATTGTGTCCATTTGGACTCCATGGGTGCAAACAATCCTCCTATGGGTTTAGCATTTGACAGGAGAGGCAATCGGGAGAGGAGGGGGGGGGGAGACGTGAAGGGGGGAGCTGTACTCAACACCACAGAACAAGGAGCCAAAGGAGGGGGAGGGAAGGACCAGACCACTCATTTACCTTTTTGCTCCACTTCTATTTCAGGCATTGGAAAAGAAAGCAAAAAAAGAGTGCAAAAAAGGGAGAGAAAGGTTATCATGAGTCAACTACCAGGTACAAAGAGAAGAATTAGTCTGAGGGAATGACCATGAGATGAACTGCAGGGCTGCTTAGGGAGGAAGAGCTGGAGGAGGGAAAGAAAACAAGGATGTTTGTTAGTGAAAACGGCCTCTCGTCCCTAGGATATAAAAACAGACAAGTTATATGACCAGAGACGAGCTACGTGTTTTCCAGCGCATTAAACGTTTCGTTTTCGCCATCTTTGTCTGCCAACAAAATAATGCACTGGCCACTGCAAAGGCAGAGCAAATCCCTCTAAAAATGCTTCCCCCTAAGTGGCAGGAGAATAGAAATCTCAAAGTTCTGCTCATATTTAGATGGATAACATTCTTAGAGAAACAGCACAGTAATTATTTTTGGCTTGTATTGACTGCGGGTGGAATTTGTTCAAACTTTATAAACACAAATCAAAACTCGCTTCCAAACTTGCTCGCCCACACACGTAAAACATGACACGGTGCTAATGTTACAGACCAAACTCTCAAATGAGCCAAAGAGAGCAACAGCACATGAGATGACTGATGGATATTCGGCCTAATATGGAGATTCTTTAGTGGGCTGTCGAAGCTGCATATACTGGGGCAGAGGAATGGGATGGGGGGGGGGAGAAGCTGGAGACAATATGTGAGAGATCGAACGTTGAAAGGAAGGAGAGAAAAAAATCGAGAGCAAAGAGGTTAGTCGGGGGGATTAGACTGGAGGTGAAAGGGAGGTCTGTTTGAAAGAAGAAGAAAAAAAGAGTGAATATTTCTGAATATGTTTACATTTCATCAATTTAAATACGAAGGACTCTCTCAGGCCGGGATGAAGCCTGGACTAACTTTTAATAAACTAGTCTATAACACTCTTTTAAGGTAGATTTACTCAAACTAGACACCAGAAACAAACCAACCAACTATGAAACGATTTAATTAAGTGACTTTCATAATGAAATACTAGAGAGACTTCACAGCTGAATACATGAGTTCTGGTTTAATCTGAGAACAGATGCACATTCATTTTACTTTTTAATCTGCCTCTTATTCAACGTGTTCTCAAATTAAATGACTGAACACACTGTATGAATGCAAAAAAAACCCCTCCCAAAAAACCCAGTGTACCCAATTATTTGTAACATCTCGGCGAAAGACAATAAATCTGAAGTTAAGGCCGGTGGAAGGTCAGCTCAAGAAAATTATGAGTAAACATATTTTCTTCCACACTCCTAATGGTATCGCCTCATGCAGATAGTTTGGGGATTTTAAAAAATTATTTTTTTGTATGTGTTTTGTTTTGCTCATGAAAACTGCTGAAATTTCTGCTAGAAGCCAAATACAAAAGAGACAGTTTTACAAAAGGGGGGAAAAAGCGGGGGGAACCTTTTACTAGGGCTGTTTGTTCAGTGGAAAGTAGTTCCAGTGATAACTCTTGACAGCAAGCGCTGCGGTTTATCCAGACAAACAGCAATACTGCTCCTGAAAGAGATTTTGCTATTGAAATACTTTAATTATGACTTTTCAGTGCTGCACAAATACATCACCGCTGCAGACAGGGATGGGGCTTTATATGTGGATCCGAATCCAGACTCAAATCTGCTTTTTGTGTGTTGCATGTAACATTTTGTTTGACCCTGTCAGAAAACGCTTGACCCCCCCCCCAAGAGACGTTTGTGCTATTGCCAGCAGTGATAGCTGCTGTTTTATCAGGCAGGGTCAAGTGAAAACAGGAATAAAGCTTCTGAAATGTTTCCAAAATAAGACCAAGGCGGGATGGTCAGCTAAAAAAAAAAAGAAGCCTTTAATTAATCCAGTTATTTTGCCAGCCTGGAACCAGACCCAGAATTAGGGTCAAACCGATGTCAAATAAGACGATTTAAAACTTCTAAAACGACCTGCATGGGTGGATTCCATTAAATGTAATTTCAATTTTTTTTTTTTCATTATTGGGGTGAACTGGACCTTTAAATGACTAAAAACACTTCATATTTCAGCATAACTTAGCGTCATTAATGCTACAATCCCGTTTCAGATACATCAGCAGGAGCACCATCCGTAAGGGCAAACTGCAAAATACTTGCAAATGATGAGACACAGCGGTTACATCACACCATTTTCGAATGCACACAGTAAGATTTCAGTATGAGATTTGGATAGCGGTACTTACTATATGGAACACACTCATACTGGACCTCTAAGTACTTGTAGGTGCCAGGGCATGGATCGGGAAAGACATCAGAGCCAGTGACAACCACACACTGCGTACGGTTGTTGCACCTAAAGAAGAAAAAAAGATTGACCAGAGATTTCATCATGACTACCCACAGAAAGAGCACTCCTCAAAGACAACATTAATAACAAAGATGAGGCCGTGGGGGGGGAAGAAAGTTCATGGTTACAGCTACACTGTAATTGATCAAATCCCAGCCGGAGCTGTCACAAATGCACTCAAGTTTAAACCTTTGCAAACAGAGAGAGAGAGAGGAATGAAAACATTAAGGAAGAGTAAATGAGCAAGATGTGATGAACGACAGAGCGAAAGAGCTGCTAAAGGCATGTTAGGAATTAGTCTTCGTACCGCTATTGAAAGAGGAGACTTTCATTAAGACACACGCGACAGGTGGTGGTGACATGCAGTGGACATGAATGGCTGGCCTCTAGTGCAACAGCAGCTCCTCTGCATGGCACGAGAGTGTCATTTCGATGAGAGGCCTTGCAGTGTGAAATGGTGCCCCTAAGTCAGAGCCTGACGTGCTGATTGCAGAGACGGCATGCGTGCATGTTAGCAGATGTTTCTGGGTGCTAAAAAAGTTTGAGTAAATCAGAAGAAAGGGAGGGGGAAGTTGGGGAAGGAAAAGAACAGCAGTGGACTGAGTTTGTTTAAATACTGCATAGGCTGAAATTGGCTCCACTTCAATCAAGCTCTGTTGAGATGGAGGGATTGAGAATGTCACCAGTGACAGAGGCGAGCCAGAAAAAAAGAAAGACACAAAGAAAGAAAATGGCACCAAAATAGGACATTAAGCAATTTGCAAACCTCAGATAAGTTTTTCAGAAGGTCTGAAGCACAAATTCAAGTCGGACGTACATTTGAAGACTGGACAAAGAACCATTAGTCATTCGAGAGGCTTCCTGTCACTGCAAATGGGAGTTGCGCTGCACGGCAACCACACGAAACCATGACAGTGTACTTTTTGGCTCTCGTCGAATTAATGAACGTAAAGGTAAATGTGCGTGCATTAAGAGACAGAGCATGCATCTTAACAACAAGAGCCATTTTCTTCAAACTAATGGATTATAAACGTTATATGGTATGGGGGTGGGAGCTCCCATTACGGAGTTAACAAATAGCATCGGCATCATCGGCCAAGGTTTGAACATCACTGACACTAACGCTGCCGGCTGCACTTAGGAGAGGTGCTTTTGTGGCTTCACTGCAGTGAATGCTCAAGAGAGCTGCTGCAAGGGAGAAGGGTCACTGCATCAAAATGTGAACTGACTGACGGCAGATAAGAGCAACACCCTTGATTAAAATGCACCCCAACATATTTGATTTACTTGTGCGTTATGAGTTTATGAGTCGGCCCGACGACAGCCCCGGTGATCGAGGGGATATTTAATCAAGTAATTATGTTTACTGGTATTTGCAAATTGCTTGTGTAATTCATTTTGTGCTTGTACTTATTTTTAGAGGAAATACTCTGGCACTCGGTCAGCTGACAATTATACTGTAGCTGCTATGCTGTGCATATTAACATTTATACATACACAATGCACATTGTGTTGTCATGGATCTACAACAGTATATCAAAGGCATTAAACTAGCTTTTTTAAATGTTGCCTATAGATGAGTAACCAATATCAATTCACTAAAAACATTCACAGCAGAGTAATATATTCCTTGAAAGTGAGCATTTTTCAGTGAGTTGTTTATTTTCAATGCTTGCATGTGTTAGGCTTTTTCTTTCTTTTTTTAATGCATGTACAGTCACTTTGATGAGTTCTGTCTGCCAAGTGGTACAAAATTTTCCAGAGGAAATAAAGACTCAACTGTACAACCAAAACAGAAAGAGGACAACACTTTTTTATTTTTCCACAAATATTAGGAACTTTCCCCGGGTAGCTGAATTAGCGGATGCTGGAAACCCTACCTGGCAAAGGAAACAGTAGCAAAGTGATTAAAAAAAACAACAACAAAGCAAAACAGTAAAAGACGAGTAAACCTTGGGCTGGCATTCACTTTTTAGTGAGCACTCCTGGTCTTAAGAGAGCTCAAAAGTGGCAATCAGTGGGCATTATTTCTGGGTCAGTAAGTAAGAAAATCTACCTACCTATTACCCAAACACAAGCAGGAGTTTCAAAATGAAAAGCGATCTGCTCTTAAAAGCAGTAGCGTGGGTGCCACTCGAAGTCAAACCTTTTGTATTTTTTCCCTTTTTGGTCACATAAGGGTAGAAAAATACAGAAACGCCTGCCTATTTACACAAAGCGGTGAGATCATTTGGTGTCCTTTAAGCGCTGTTTTGGTCTCTATTACCTGGAGCTATAATTATATGGGTCTCCATGTGAGGACTTGTGTGTTTTTTGTTGGAGATATAGACTGTATGTATAAGATGGAAGTGCCTTAGGGTTCTTTAAAGTGTGGCTGGTGTGTAAATGTCTTAAACTTGCTTTTTGAATAATGGCTGGTCAGTAGTGGATGATTCCTGGTTGCAAAAAGAGGTCAAACTGTACTGAAATGACCCCACTGCTCACTTGATTTATGACCGCAGTAAGCTCTCTTTAATGAGGCCATGATGGACTGCTCTGGGTATACCCTGTAGCCGGGATGGGCTGCAGCCCTGTCATGACCCTGAATTGGATAAGCGGTCAAGAAAATGGATGAATAGATAAACAGATGGTCGATTTTCGATCCAGATCTGGTCTAAGAATATCAAGATGGCCGAGATGCTCATTTCAAAGCCTCATAATGGGACTTCACTAACATGGTGGCTACTTCCATCATTTATGTACAGCCTGTGGTTACAGACAGGTAGCGTGCAGTCAGTCTGATGCAGTCCAGGAAACCAAAGCTAGGAGTTAAAAGATGATCAAGGGCACTGCAGAACCAAGGATAACTTGAGAGTTGGGGGCCGATGCGCTGAAGGGTTCATCGTTACAAGAGAAAACCCTTCACATTGCACATTATTGCTTGATTCATTGTAACTACACAATATTGATTGGTGTACCTTCAAGTAAAGGATATAAATACTAATGAACCCACTGTGGCATTTATTCAGCTGTAGGTTTTAGATCCTCCTGCTCTGGAGAACAGCAGATGTGTTGTTGCTAAGCATCCTGACAGTCTTCCTCTGTTTTAAACTACAGCTGAAATCACTGCATGTAATCTTTATTGCACCAAGCACAATCTAATGAAAGTGAAGTCCTTGAAGTCCTCCTTGCTTTCTAAGAAAACGCTGCACCTTTGATCTGGTAAAAGTTTTATTCGGGCATTTTATAACAGGTCACAGAATGGGTGGCTGTTGAAATAAGGTAATGGAAGTCAGCAAAACAGGCGTATTTAGATTATCTTTTTGCAGTTGTGCTGGTGGAAAACCGAGAGGTGGAGGGAGAAGAGCAGACAGAGACAAAGGTCAGACATACCGTCCATTTACAGTACATCTCTGAGGGGATGATCACCTGAATATTAAAGTGACCTACAAACCTGCGCTTCCATCAGTTCCTTCATGCATCTTTCATCCAGACATTTTTTTTTTTTTTTTGCGTGAGCAACAAAACATTTCACTTGACAAAACACTTTGATGTAGATGCTGAAAATCAAGCCATTTGATTCCTGTTAGTTGTTTTTTTGTTGTTGTTGTGGAAAAACGGGCGGCTGATGAATACTTTCTATCGCAATTTCCAAACCAACAAAAACTGCCACTCTGTGCAGCAGGCTCCCCACTGTTTCTGTCTCCCCAATCTTGTTTAATATGTTTGTTTATGTCTGTGGAGCTATTGCCTTTTGTTAATCTTGATGATTCTGGCAGGGCAGTCTGTGTCAATGTTGTCTTAGTTGCTCTTGTTCTGGTTTCCTGCAGACTGAAGGAGGGCTGATCAGTGTCTGCCAAAGCTTTGTGACTGCTTTAACATCCCCGGTTATCACATCAACTTTAATTACGGT
>VURO01011422.1:1626-26658 GCA_015108175.1 Pelvicachromis taeniatus
AAAAAAAAAAAAAAAAAAAAAGCTGACCTGGCTGTTGGGGTTGGCAGTGAGGCACTTTCCCAGGTATAGAGTCTGTTTCTCACACAAGCTGCTGCAGGCTGAGCCATCAATGACTCCTTTTTTGTATTTGTCACACTAAAAAAATAAAAAAATGACAAAGAACTGTAAACATTTTGTAGGACCTGATGGGATTGGGTGGGTACATATTGGGAATATGAAATGCTCACTATTGAGTTTTTGCACTCGTGTCCACGACACAGCTCTGTGTAGGATGAGTACTCCACATAGACTATCCAGCTCCCCACAAACACTGCCAGCCACGAGAAGAACAGGTACTTCATGCGCAGGTAGGAGAACCTCGCCTGTTGGCAACATGTTTCAAACATTTACGTCACTTTCGGAGTGAATAGTGGCTTTAAAACTGTATTATGGAAGTTTATTGTTTTAAATTCATACACTTCACTGATATGGGCCTTTCAAAAAACAATCTGCACTCTATTATGCTTCAGTACTGTATCTGCAACGCATACAAATATCTGGATATTGCAGTCCATTAAACTGTCAGATCTGTTAAACTGGAGATTTGACACATCATAATGGAGATTAATGAGAAAATAAGAGTCATATTTGATGCTTGAGGCCAGTTCATTGCTCTTCCTTCATTTGATGAGCACATACTGCATCTTACTTTGCAATTTTTCTTCTAACAAAGCGGTGACTTTTGCATTAAGTGAATATTCTTGGAGATGTTGCCCTGCACATTTATAAGATAAAATCAGGACACTGCTGCTAATGTTGACTGAAGCGTCGCTCCACATATTTTATATGTCAAAACCAGCTTCCTTGTTATGATTAGAAGTCACTAACTTGAAAACAGCAACAACAGTACTGCCATCTATGATTCTTTGGGTTAAAAAATGATTTTAGTGACATCACTTGCATTGTGCATGAAAATAAATATGCATAACAAATTGGAGGCCTTGTAACAAAAAGAAACAAACCTATAAGTTAAAATTTGGCCAATGTAGGAAACAGTGTTTTCACCCAAATCAGCATTCTGGATTATTAGCACATTTTTGTCTTTTGCAAAGGCTCAGGTTTGCTGAGTTGTTTTTCACACACTCTGCTTCTTTGAAAACTTCATTCAAGCCCATAAATAGACTGGTGACCTGTCCAGGGAGTACCCCACTTCTCAGCCTAACACAGGATAGGCTCGAGGCCCACAGCAATTCTGATTTAGATAAAAGAGTAACAAAATGGATGAGTGTGTTTGACATGGTTAACTTTAATGGGGTTATCTTCTGAAAAAAACAAGGCCAGTATACACAATTTTCAAATGAACACTGATATCATTCATTTGGAGAACTGGCTCAGGAGTTGATTCCAGTGTCCTTGACCGAACAGCACGTTGTTCTCAATGGTCAGTTTTGTGCCTTGTACAACAGTATGCTGCAAAAGAAACAAGCAAACAAAAAACCCCGTAATAATTTATTTTACTTTTCGCCACTTGGGGGCAGCAGAACAATCTTTCAGCACGTCATGCCCTCATTGAGATTACCAGTTTATATACCCAGGAGACATAAAAGAAGAAAGATTAGCATTCATTAAGAATATTAATTTATTCTGCACTATTGCTTTGTTTTAGTGCTGTTTTTGTTCTCCACCACTTGCTGACAAAAAGGACTTTGTGTTCCACCTTATTAATGTTAAATGGTCACTGTTAAAAACTCCAATTTTCTCTAGATGCTCTGGTTTCCTCCTACACATGCATGTTAGACTAACTGGTGACTTTTAATTATCTGTGTGGTGAACTGGTGACAGGATGTACCCCTTTCGCTCTGACAGCTGACACAGAGCAAATGACTGTTGACATTTAAGGCTCTTCATGCCCTCTGACCAGCTTCTTGCATATGATATGTATATAGCCTGAGACTCTCGGGCAGAGCACTTTTATTTGTTCCAGAGGAAAAGTTGCAAACTACTCCTCTGAGGTCTTCATCTTTTTTTTTCTCTCATACCTAGCAGGTCCATATTCAACAGCCACTATCCCTCCTCTGCACACGTACAAACCATTTTACCCGTGGCTCCCCAAACTGCTCAACTTAAGCTGTCTCTCTGATGTACTCAATTCTAATCGTGTATGAAATCTTAGCATCTTCAACTCTGCCACCTCCTATCAGTGCCAACATCTCCAAACCACACATCATACCAGGTCCCACTACCATCCTGTAAACCTTTCCTTTCACTCTTACACTATCTTTCTATCACAAGTCACCGTTGGCACTTGTCTCCACCCACTCCACCCTGCCTGCACTCTCTTATTCACCTCTCTTTTGCATTGTTCATCGCTTTGGATGGTTGATCCCAGGTAGTTGAACTCATCTATCTTCATCTAAGGAGCTTGGAAAGAAAAGCGATTGGACTTCTTAAAGTTTCTTGAAGACGTTTCATCTCTCATCTGAGAAGCTTCTTCACTTCTTAGCCCAAATGCTGGAGAGTCCCCGATTTTAAGGCCTAATGTAAGAATGAAAGTGAAAAAGGCTTTGGGCCATTATCAGCAGAGGTTTGGGGTAAAACCATTGTGAGACCAAAACATCTTAACGCCCACTCACATCTTGTGTCAGTTGAGCTCAATAAGTCACATGACAGGGTGAGGCAGGGTCTCACAATGCTTTCACCTGAAACCTCTGCTGATCGTGACATGATGTGTTGCTTTTTCAGATGTTTTAGCCCACATAACTTTGCCAGACACGTTTTATTTAAAGTATTTTTTGATTCAACATGTATGGGTATGTTAGTGACATTTAGCTCATCTTTCCAAAAAAAAATGTGGTTAATCAAAGTTATTGTTTTAACAATAATCAAAACAAAATTTGTCCAAGGATATGAAACATTTACAAATATGCCAAAAACCAAGAATTCAGGAAGAGGGCAAATACTTTTTCACAGAACTGTACTACCACAGTACCACTAATGGACATCTCCCTTTTACAATATTTAGACTCACAGTCATTATAGTAACTAACACAAGTTTAAGGATGAAAAGAAAAATGAATTTATTGCTACACAGCTGCTGAGAAAATGCTAAATTCACATTCAGCACTGCTCTAATACAGTATTATCTATGGCTTTTATTTATGGCTGAATAAATGACTGATTGCACCTCAGTACCATCTTTAACATCAATATTCCACTTTTTAGTGAAAATAATTACGGAAAGCACAATCAATTTGGGAAATGAGTATAAAAAATGTGTTTACAGATGTAATGGTGTGATGTAAGTGAATAAAGAGATCTTTTAATTTATGTTTGCAGTAGTCATTTTGTCTATTAGTAAGGGAACAAGCCTGTAAAAGGAATGCAAATAAGCTCTAAACTGAGTTGTATCACTGAGTACAACATTAAAGCAATTGCTTCTAAATAGGTGCTCAGTAATTAACAGTAAATGGTGTTTGCGGCCTGCTGTGTGAAACATTTAGAGTGACTCCAGGCTCATTACTGTGTCTTTTGATTTTCCTTCTAATTCCCTGCCCGATAAAATATACACTCCACTTAGATCTATAATGGCGTTTTTCCAACTGGAGAACATTAGTGAACAAAAACAGACTTTTTAGCAGTCCCACTTCCTTCTCTATTAATGGTTCTTGCACTTAGTCCTTGACAGTGATGGACACCCCCTGCTTCCCACCTCTGCCCCTTTCAGATCCAATTTATTTATTGGCATAAGTCGCTCTATCTCTGTCCCCTTCATCTTCTTCCTCTCTGTAGCACTCTGCAATTCATCTTCTTCTTTTGTCCCATCAATGATAGTTTAATAGCAGTTGTAAGACAATCTAACAATGTAATAAAAGTCAAATATCTGATTTTTTTCAGTGCTGGAAAGTAGATCACGCAGTATTTGTCATTCGTATCTCTTTCCAAATGGCTTTGTCAACCATTTTCTGCTTTCAACACCATCGATAATGCAGAAATTCTGCTTTCAGACAGCCTCCATATGTCACTGTGTAATCCAATTTTTTGCCATGCAGTGACCTCAAATCTCATGGTACTCAGTCCTGTGTTATTAGGATAAATGGAGCAGACAACAACTAAACATTTAAAAGCAGAATTAGATTAATTTTGAGCCGCTTGTTAGCAGTGTATCATGCCATAAACACACTAGTGAACCATTATTTTGTTGTAAAGTTAAAGATCCCATAATACCTTATCACCCCAAAGAGCACTCTGCACTCAGACTTTTGACTTACTTGTGGCTGAGATATTTAAAAGTAGAATGGGAGAAGGAGCCTTCAGCTTTCAGTCTCCTTTTCTGTGGAACCAGCTTCAGTTTGCATTTGGGAGACAGACACCCTCTCTATTTTTAAGATTAGGCTTAAAACCTTTCTTTTTGATTAAGCTTATTGTTAAGGTTTGATCAGGTGACCCTCAGTTCGCCCTTAGTTTATTTCTCACTCACCTTTTTCACTATTCATCTGTCATCACATGACACCACAAACCAAATGTTCTCAAACATGGCCTGTCTGTGTTTAAAGAGACTTGTGGCCTGTTGGTCAATGATGCAGAAACAGAGCAAAGGAACCGTTGAAGCATGTCAGTTATCAGTTATTCACTCTCGGTGAAGAGTGGGAAGGGAGAGAAACATTCCGATAATTTATGTAACAATGAAACCTATTTTGGAAAGAAAAACAAACCCTAGTGCAGTGCTTCTTCGTGTTTTTGCAGCCACAGTTTAAAGATGTCCTCTAAACTTTTTGTTCATAAAGTTACTGTTCTGAAAAGAGGACAGCTGTAAGGTTGCATCAACTGACTGTGAGTGTGTGAGTGTGTGAGAATGATTGTGACTGTTAAAATCGTGGCTGTGCAAAACGGGCAGATTGTGGGTTGGTGCTCTCTCAACCACGCAACGCTCAACATTAATTTGTAATAATAAACCATAGAGGCAGAATAAATAACATTTGATCAAACATTTTGTCAGGCCCAATATGAGTTTTACACCATCAGAGTGACATTTTGTAAAGGTTAGCACCTTTAGGCTACATGTCATTTTTTTTTTTACATCTCCATGGGATTCTTTGATATATAAGGCTTAGGTTTAGTGTTTAAATTGGAATTAGGCTTAGATTGTTATAGCTGCATTTATACTATAAGGTAAAGACCCTTAATTGTTAGAAAAAGAACCTTAACGATAAGCTGACCCCCTATGAGCAACACTTTGCAACAGTGGGAAGGAGAAAACCCCTTTTAACAGGAAGAGACCTCCAGTAGAACCAGCCAATCATCTACTGCAACTGACTGAACCGTGAGGAGAAAGAGTCGAGAAAAAAGAGGAGCATGGAGAGGCAATGACAAATCACAAACTTGAAATGACAAACGTTAATGACATTTAGTAGTGACATATAAACAAATGAGGAGTGAAAATTGAGATACCTGATTCAGCCCTGACTATAAGCTTTATCAAAAACACATTTTTGAAGCCTAATCTTAAAAGTAGAGACTGTCTGACTCTTGAATTTAAACTGGAACCTGACAGGAAAGAAACCTCCCATTCTACCTTTTGTGACTGTAGGAACTACAACTCTGCCTGCAGTCTAAGAGTGAAATTCTTATGCTGTGGCTAGAAAACACTGGTGGGAGGATTGGGACTAAACCTGAACATTTAAGTTGTCACCTTTTAAAAAGTTAGAAGACATTAAAACTGTGTTTTTCACAGCTGCATATACCAAACCAACTGAGTTGGGTGACAACTTGATGTGTATTCATTATCAAAACTGATTGCTTTTAGAATGCACAGCCATTTGATCCATTATTAGCATGAAAATATTGACGCATTAATCTTCTGCTTTCATAGAAATGTGCTGCAGTTCACAGAATTCTCATTAAACCAGACCACTGATATCACTGGGATATCACTGGGAGTGCAGGTTCGTTCCTTTTTTGACGCTTTAAATAAATCTTTCATTCTGACTGGCACTGAGAACTGCTGCTGTGGGCCTTACACATCTTATTCCACATCCTACACTTTTCAATGTGTCTTACTGATAATGCTTAAAAAAAATGATGCACAAATCCCTGTGCAAGTGCCCTGACAAAAAACAGAAAATCTATTTACCTCTTGCTATTTAAATATCATCGTTGTTGCTTTGTCTATTGATTGATGTACTTACAAATCTGACCGTGCAGAGCCACAGCAAATTTTACAGCAGTTGCCACACAAGTAAGTGCTGTGTGTACCTCCCATCTATTGTATTGTAGTCAAAATACATCAACAGCAAAAACATTATGGAAATGGCGCTCTATGGGGAAAACAAATGTACGGTTGGCCTTTTTCTAATCGATAGTTTGTGGCTTTCGTTTCAAGTCTGGCTTATGCTTTTCTATCTGCTGCATCATATATTGACCCTTTGTGAGCTGAGAGAGTTACACAAACATGGCTAATGAGCCCATATTGATTGTGGCTGCTGTGACAGCTATTAATTAGAGACTGACTGGGAACTGTGGCCATATGCTGAGGTGGGTGGAAAGAAACAGTCTGTCTTCATCTGGTTGAACTCTTTCCTCTAAACCAACCCACGGCTCTGTTAAAAGGCTTCTGTATTTAGCCCTGAAGGTTTCATAAAATAACATTGAAAAGTCGAGGACATGCTGTACTATTACAAAGGATCACCTGCTGTTGATCTGTTGAAGCAGAGAGAAAATTTAAGCTGATCACGAGCACCACATCACTGTTCTGACACTTGGTTTTTGCAGCTTGCACACCATTCATCCATTATGTATGATTATAAAGCTATCCCTCAGAGGTTGCTGTTTAATGGGCTTCTGTACAGGGATGAGAAAGACATGAGAACAGAGAAACAAAAGACGGAGAGGCCAGGAGGATTCATTTGCAGAGGGGTTGCCTAATATCGCTGACAAATAGAAAAGTAGGCCAACATAAACAGAGATGCAGCTAAAGGATTGATAGAAAGATGCATCAGAAACAGCCCAGCCATGCTTCTCCACTTCTTCCCTCTTCAGAGTCTCTGTACAGAGGAGGCCACATTGATGGAACAGACATTGTGAAGATCTGACTCATCACTGTACAGACAGCAGACAACCCCTCCCCCGCCATTATCCTCCAGAGTAATACAGCGACGTTAACACGTGAACTTTATCACCAGTTGTTCTCTCTGTCGTGAAGTCAGATATCTAGCTCTTTGACATCAGGGCCATTTCCTTTGCAGCGATGCATGCAACATAAACTTGCAAACTCTGCATTCACTTCCTGTTGTTCTAAAACAACAAATCTTAAGTAATGTGCAAAAATGATTTTGATGCTGATGACCTGATGTCGATGACATGCCTAAAAGACAATAAAGTCTATGCTAACCCAATTTAAATGTTCATAGCGAGTCAACTTATTTATACAATTATGCACGCAACTGTCACTATAGCATCTTTTCTGTTTATATTTGCAGTATTCAAATAATATACACAATGCGCTATAATACAGCAAACCAACGGGTGAGCTTCTGTAGCTCAAACTGAGGAAAAAGCTCATGCTGGTTCTGATAGAAAGCTGTCAGGTTTCACAGTCCATCACACTTTGTTGTGTAACAGGCTGCATAGCCACAGACCAGTCAGGGTGTCCACGTGACACCAGTGGGCACATGAGCATCAAAGGTGAACCACAGAGCAGTGAAAGAAGGTGATGTCACATGTTTTCTTTTAAATCATGTAGATGGCTGGGTGCATGTGGCTCGTTTGCCTGGGAAACACCTGGCACCAGGGTGTACTATGGGAATAAGACAAGCCAGAAGAGGCAGTACGATGCTTTGGGCTTTCTGCTAGGAAGCCTCCGATCACACATCTGTTGGATGTGCTGGACAAACAAGTCCAATTCATGGAGGACCCACCTCACCACTTAAAGGATCTGTTGCTAATATCTTGGTGCCTGATACTACAGCTCACCTTCAGGGGTTTAGCGGAGTCCATGTCTTGATAGGTCAGGGCTGTTTTGGCAGCAAAAGGGGCCCCAACACAACATTAGGCAGGTTTTTATAATATTATGCCTGATCTGACCTGATATGTTTGACCCAATTCTTCCTTATTTCTGTTTTGATGGATGATGATTACCTGTGATGAACCCCCCCCCCCCAAAAAAAGGTCCTTGATGTTACAATGTTAGCAGCATGTCAAGTTTTAGATTATCACTTGATGTTTTAGCATTTTTTCCTAAAACTCTGTCTTTGAAGAACCACTTGAATGTGAAATAAAGACATAATATCTGATGCACATTTTATTTGCATCTGAACAAGACCAGCATTTCCAGCTTCCTCGGGTGATCAGTATTTCGCTTTTTCAGTGGAAATAGCTTCTCTCGAAGGATGACTGAATGACACTTCTTAAGTCATCACTGGAAGGCCAGGGTGGCCTAGAAAACTGAGCGGTACTGGTGGCTGTCCCTTGAGACTGGCTGTCTCTTCCTTTTTTCACTGCATTTGACAGTTTTGTTTCTAACATGCATGAGTATGGACAAGAAGCAAGCGGGAGCAGCTGCCGAGATAAAACAGTGAAGAAAATGGTGCAAATTAGATATGGAAATTTGTTAAATTAGGTAAAGCGAATGAAAAAAAGGCAATAACAACAGTTTGACAGAGAAGTGAAGCGTTTAGCCCTCTTCAGCCAAGTGGAAAACACGCTGAAGTTGACTTTACTGGTCTGTACATTTCACTTCCTGAGACCTCCACCTGCCCTTGAGGGACTTCCCCAGTTTAATTTTACTTATGAACAATTCCTCTGTGGACTTCACCTAATTTCACTCACAGAAAATTATTACACAATATTCTTTCAAAGATTCTCGAATGAGGAGCAGTATCATATCAAACAGAAATGTAAAACTTTATATTAACTTGCATCAAAGCATGAAACGTTTGCAGTGATTAATCCAACTGAATGGCGGTAAGACAGCCCTTAATATGTTGCGACTCTTCCAGGTATGTCACACGAGATCTATTTGAATGACTTACATAATCAAAGGAGATTTTAACTTTTGCAGCATAAAAAAAAAAGCTTCTTTTGAATGGATGACAACCAGCTAAATGCATAATGGAAGTGGTTGCTACAGTAACGGGGATCAGGAGGGTGGTTGAGTCCTGTCGAGCCGTCGAGCATCAAGTGACTTTATGACTCATTGTAAGAAGCCTACACAGTATTCTGCAAATTACCTCCAAATCCATGTGAGATATCTGAAGGTTAAATTTAAAAAAAAAATAAAATAAAAAATTAACAGTAATCATGCGCAGCGTCGCTCATTTAGGCTCGCTGTAACATCCGAGCGCATGCAAACGTATATCGACAGATTTCTAAATGGACTTCACACCACAGTGAAGATGGATGTCCTTACCTGGACGTACAGAGGCTTTCTGAAGAACCCCCATGGAAACAGACCTCTTGCCATGGCAAATGCCGAACATCTCACAGCAGCTGCTGAAGCAATAAATTCGGTGTGCACTTCACATTCGTATCAGGCAACGCCTGTTGGAGTGACCCTGGAAAATTTCCACATATAAATCATCATTATTAGTGTCGGCAGCACCGTGGATGTGCGTTTAGGCGCAGAGAGGCAGCGGACTGAGCTTCGCCGCTTGCTGCAGCGAAGTCAGACTCATATTGGTTTGTGATCACTTCTGGAGGCGTTTTGACCAATTACAGAAAGAGGATGCGCACCAGTTTGCTAACCTTCCCGCGTTTCCTTAACAAATGCTGGCGATTTGGTTACGTTTTGGTTCTGTTTTTGAAAATTAGGACATAAGGTAGTTAATTCAGTGTTTTGTTTTGTTTTTTTGTTCATGGGAACGCTTTGGATATAAATTATTTTAAAGGGTAAATCATTTCATACCACTGGCAAACCCCCTTCTACTGAATATTGATTTTCCAATTCTGCCATGTTCTTCTTTTAATCATTAAATAGACCAGAAACTCATCTGAAGAAATACAAATTTGTCCTGTTATTTGGCTTAGTGACAGAGCACTACGAAACAGCTAGTTTCGTAGCTTTTTAACAGTTTTTTAACAGCTTTTTCGTAGTTTTTTAACAGTAATTAAAAAAAAAAAAGCATATTTGCCTAGGGGTGTAAAGGTGTAAAGCTCAATTTCAGGACTTGAAAAATAAATAAATCAGTCAATCAGGTAAGTGGATTTTGTCATAGTTTCGTTTTCTTTTGTTCAAAATGATGTATAATGTGAAATGCTTGCTTACATTAGTAGTAATAAAACTTAATAATTAGTATCAATGTTGCAAAGAAAGTGCATTTATTCCTGTATACTTAATTCAAACAAATTTTAATCTTTGAAAGCTGAACATGGAAATGAAGACAAACCAAACGATTCCTGTAAGTGGGAAAATATCGTGTAAGGTCATAGACTGTATATAAAAGAAGGACGTATGCAGCAAGTCTGAAAGGTGAAGCTAGTGCTGAAGCATTCTTGAAGTCATAATTAATACAGAATGGTTTTGACTTTGTAAATTGTGGTCCAATTTAAAGTAAAAACAAAAACAAGTGACGACATATCAACCCCATTTCTGTTTCCAGTTCTAAACTGTGTTGATTGAGGCTGCCATCTTTTTTACTCGTTGTAATGCTTTGTGTGTCCTTTCTTTAAATTAGAGTTCTGAACCCTAAAATTAATCAATTTCCAGTCTCTTGTGCTATTTATGTGCAGCATGTTTTTAAGCAAAGTTTTTAGAAACCTTCAAAAAGGAACCCTCTGAGGTCAAGTAAGATTTTAGTGTGAACATTAAGCTTGAGATCAGGATATTTTCATAGCAATCAATCCAAACCACATAGCATATTAATGACTTGTGTTGTGGATAGACATCACGTTGTCTGGGGGCGTAACAAATTGTCCGTATTTTACGCTTTGAAAATGATAATGCTCTGGGATGGATCATCTCACATGTTCTCTTGAATGAAGTTTGGTCCGTTGTCAACATGTTCTTCCTGCCACATGATGGTGTTTGTCTCTGCCCACTGGTGTCTTTCAACATGAACTTTTATTGAGAGCAGTCTAATCCTCACCCTCCTTTTTCCCAGTGCTAATGTGTTTATATTAGTCTAACCACAGCTCCATCGCCGGACATCATTATATCAGCTAGCCCAACTTCACTAACCCTCCAAATGTCACTTCTGTTTTGTTTTCTGTCTTTGTTTACTTCCAAAATGATAGCAGAGCTTATCCTTTTACGTTTTGTTAGAAACATTGCTGTCAGGACATGGTGTGTTATCTTTAATAAATTGAACTCAATTTTATTTATATAGAAAAAGTAACCTCAAGGCTCTTATATTGTAAAATAAAGACCCAAGGTGGAAAACACCTTGCTAATGTCCTACTAACTTAACATAGCTCTCCTACACCTTTCAAATCTTCCTGAAGGTAACTTTTATTTTAACTATCAGTGGTGTGACCGACTTAACCAGAACATAACATCATGGTGGCTACTTTCCATCTTTTACATGCAGTCTTTGCACAAACATTAGTAATGCTGGGTTCATTTGACTCAGGCCTGACTTGGGTTTGCAGCATTTTACAGGTTGTGTATAAAGCAAACAGATAATTCTAAATTCTTTCATTGATAACATGACCCACAACCTTTCTTACATGATCTAAAGAGACCTTTAAAATTTTCCCCTTGAAAAGAAGATGACCTATACAAGTTATCACAGGTCCCGAGAAAAAAAATTCAGGAGCTTCAGGGGAAAATTCAATCATTTGTTGGGTAAAAACAACAGCAATACACAGTGTACAAAAGCAGAGTAATTCCTGGCAGACTTTCATTGTCTCCCTGGAGAAAGAGACAGTTCCCTGGTGATGTTCTTTAGGGATCAGTCTCAGAGCTCAGAGGGAGGCTTGTATCAACAGAGGAAAGTGGAGAGCCAAAAGCAGTCAGCTATAATGCCAGAGTAGGATCATGTATAAACACATTCTTGATTTAATGTATATTTTAATAGGTTTTGGCACATACAGGCATTTGCTTTTAATGGATTGTTTTTTTTAAACAACAGAGTTTTGTTAACGGGTGTAGTGGATCATTTTATGTCCTAAGATTACAAAGATTTGTCTTTACTGTATTTTGCTTTGAGATGAGACTTCTGTTTCTGGTATCTAATAAAGAGATACAGTAAATGTGGATCTCAAGGGAGTGCACCAGCAAAAGGTAATGGGCACTCAGTTATACGGCACATTAGCAGGTGCAGCACAGGCATCATCATCCATCAAAACAGACAGCCGTCTAATATTTCTGCGATTGTTTTTCATGAAGGAAGAAACGTTGCCGAGCATTAGTAGATGGATTGCTAAAATCTTTAGAGTATCTTTATGAATCTTATAAATCTTTATAGTAACAATATCCGAATTTTTCTCTCTGTATTACACAGTTTATTTGGACTTTTCTGGAAGTGTGTAAAGTGGTTTCCACGTTTGACCAATAAAAACTATATTGACATAGACTGTTTTAGCATTTAATGACTCCTATTCAGTGCTGGTGTTAAAATGTTAATAAAACATGTTTTTCTGTAACTGTGCAGTTTACTGGGCACAAAAATGAAGCGTAAATGAATTCTCTGTGTTTTAAACCACATCATAATGTTCCTGGGCTCAATTTGCTTCACTAGCACAGACTATAGGTAGCTACGGACTGCTTGTAATCGTGCAGAGAGTGTCTGTTGCCAGATGGAGGTTCAAAGTATGTGATACGACCGGCCTGTTGGCTACTTTTGCTTGGGCTGTTGGTCCATTAGCCAGATATGGACATCAGCAAAATAATAACATACAAAGGGCTGAAATGAATTAGAGCATGTAAAACAATGAAAGGTGAATAGTTAAGAATGTGTTTGAAGTAGAACTGCTGCTTCTTTCTGTCAAAAAGAGCCTGTTGAGGTGGTTCAAGACTGGTTGCCTCACTTTACAGGTTGGGAGGAGATGCTAATGTAGAACTACAGT
The DNA here is from genome assembly GCA_015108175.1 of Pelvicachromis taeniatus. Classification (NCBI taxonomy): domain Eukaryota; kingdom Metazoa; phylum Chordata; class Actinopteri; order Cichliformes; family Cichlidae; genus Pelvicachromis; species Pelvicachromis taeniatus. The sequence continues at coordinate 14,605 of VURO01011422.1, forward strand.
CTGCTGTAGATATTTTTATAACTCATCTGGCCTGGGAATGTGAGGACTCTCCCGCCAGGAGGAGCTGGTTGCTGGGATGAACAACATCTGGAATACTTTGCTTTGTCTGCTGCCATCATTAGCAGGAAATAATGGATATATAAAAATACTATTCCTTTTTTTAAAAAAAAATCAAAAGGTAATGGGCGTTCAGTTATCTGCCACAAAAGCAGGTGAAGCACAAGCATCATCATCCAGCCAAAGCAGACTGCTCTAAATAATCATATATTTCTGTGTTTGTATGTAACAATGGTCAATGGTCAGAGGGCCCGGTGGCGCCTGTGTCCGGCAGCCTCGCCTCTGTCAGTGCGCCCCAGGGCAGCTGTGGCTACAATGTAGCTTGCCATCACCAGTGTGTGAATGTGTGTGTGAATGGGTGAATGACTGAATGTACTGTAAAGCGCTTTGGGGTCCTTAGAGACTAAGAAAAGCACTATACAAATGCAGGCCATTACCATTACAATCACAGAAATATATGTAACAACATAATTAGACATTAGGTAGACAGTTTATTTTTACAGTTTATTTTTTAATGGGGTTTCCAGAGTTGACCAATGAAAGGACATCATGACTAAGACTGCTGTAGCATTTAATGACTCCCATTCAGTGCTGGTGTTCAAATGTTAATAAAATCAATGTTTCTGCAACCGTGCAGTGTACTGAGCACAAAAATGCAACATAACTGAAATCTCAGGCTCTTGATGTACACCATAATATTAATGTAATGTCTAAGTATCATCTCTCATGGGCTCAATTTGGTTTTCTATTTGGTAGCGAAAGATCAAAGTATGTGGTACAACTGGCCTGTGGGCTGCTCTTTCTTGGGCTGTTGTTCAAGGCTGGTTGCCTTACATTTTAAGGTTTTCCAACTGGGAAGAGATGCCAACATAGACCAATGCTATTTTCTATGCAAACATCTATAATCTGCCCCTCATAAGTTGACATTAAATAAGTTATTTGATTTAGATTTTTTATTTGATTCTTGCTTTAAAAGACACATTTGAATGAGCTACATTGATGTTCTGGGAGCAATCAACATAAGAGTAAAAGAAAGCTTTGTGCTGAATTTCTACAAACAAGCTCAGCACTATGTTTTGCTTCCATTCATAAATCGTATTCATGCATTCATTGTATCACTTCATGGTGTATTTTAAACAGCATTTACTATATTTAAAAAAAAATATGAGGGTCTATTTTTCCCAGGAAATAAGTAATAAGTAAAATGTAGCAGCTACACGACCAGGATCCCAACAGTGGATCATCAGCCTCCATCTCATTAATGACATCCTCTTCTGTCACACAAACTCTCTCTGTGTCCTCCATCACAGCATCCATTAATCTTCCATGTGGTCCTGAGTTTTTCTTCCTTCGACTCCATCTTCTTCATCCTTATATGAACGTGAAACTTTGATATGTTAATGACACAAATAACTACTTTCAGCTGGTGCCTTATTTTTTAAGGGGTCGCCACAGCAGATGAATCTGCACATTTGATTTGCCACTGATTTTACGCTGGATGCGTCTCCTGATGCAACCCTCTCACTTATCTGGGCTTGGGATCAGCACTAGGAGTCCACAAGCTTGTGGCCTGTTCTCCTCCTGCTCTCAAACCAGGGATCTTTTGAACATTAGGCAAGTGTAGAGGTGGAGGCTGCAATATAAAGTATCTTTATCTCTCACTCTTGCAATATAATTACACAAAACAGTAGGAGTGCAGGTTGTGTTATAGTCAGTATCCCAACCTACTCAAATTTTATTAAGTGCTGCCACGTCAGCTTATTTTTAATCCATGTTTTTTGCTTTGTTGTCCATACCCAAAAAGTGGATTCTGTTCATCTGGATGTTTTCAGTGGAAGAAACGTTTCATCACTCATCCAAGTGACTTCTTCAGTCTCAGCTGACTGCAGGTTTCCCCAACCTTATAAACAATACATTTGCATAATGACTGAAACTAGAACCACTAAAGGAACAATAGGCTGGGAGGTCAGTTCCTTGATCATTAAGGAACCACCTCACCATGTAAGATGGTGAAAGATGTACCCTTAGGCCCCCTCCTCGATTCAGAGATGGTCTTTCCCTTTTCACGTAAATGGCCTCCTTGAAATGTTTCTCTCACTGAAAACGCTACGTCCAAATGAACAGAATCAATATTTTGGGGTTTACTTACCTGGATGATTGAGCATGCATCAAGACGTTTGTTGTCCATACCTTCAGACCCCCACCTGAGAGTTTGAGAACCACTGCTTAAAAGGGATTTACTGTTTGCTGAAGCTCAGAGTGCTTCTACTGAAAAAGCTGATTGTATGAAAGGGCCGTGATTATTGATCTTCACTGGCGCAATGAAATCCAGCACATATTGTAGGATGTGTTTCGGTACATTTAAGCACTGAACTTACAATAAAACCACCTTGCACTTCCCTTTATAAAACCTCCCAGATGGTTTAATCATTCAGTATTTTGCACTTTGAAGTGTTTGAGAATTTCCTGAGATTATTTTATACACGGCATGTGGGGAATTATTTATGGAGCAGCATTTATAGAAATATGCTGGTACAGCTTAAAATTACATAACAGATGGTGTGCATCACTGCAAGTGAGTTTTATGTAAATGTGATGACTAATGTTTTCAAGTTATGCCTGCATGTGAAATGAGGTGGTGAAACACAGTGGGCCATCTATGTCTCAGTCTCTGATGTGGATTTTTAAGAAGCAACTTCTGACGAATGGGATGGTTAAGAGCAGATTTAGGTGGATAAAATGGCAGGATTAGCCAAGGCCATTTCTGTTCAGAGTCACAAATTAAATCACAATTACTAGACTATATCCGTCCATCCATCCATTCTCAGCTGCTTATCCTTTTCAGGGTTGCGGGGGGCGCTGTCTTGGGGCGAGAGGCGGGGTACACCCTATATCTTACACTAATTTGATTATGAAATACAGACCCCATAATTATGGGATTCTATGTATCAATCAAAACTGCTCCCAACATGTTTACATCAGCACTGTAAATTACACACTAATCATCCGAACAACTACCACTGTTATAACTTGGACATTATTTTTGCACATTATTTTATTTTTTTCTCTGTTACGTTCTTAATTATGTATACATTTTCCAGTACCTTGCTCTGTAAATATTCTTTTTCTGTAAAAATTGTGTGTTTCTGTTCTGTGTCTTGTTCTGTTAGTGTATGTGTTTCTTTGCTGCTGTTACAACCAAATTTCCCCCTGTGGGACAATTAAAGGATTATTCTAACAGAGACAGGTGAAAGGTGAGCGTGCAAGGATAACTGTAGTGAAGGTCTAAACAGAGAGCCCTCCATAACGTTTGGAACAAAGGCATTATTTTTGTCCTTTTGCTTTTGTACACTTCTAACAGTGACTTTTCAGTCAAATAATCAACATGGTCTCTGCAGATGACCACACACGTGCAGACACACACCTAATACACAATGGTAACTTTCGCCCTATCTCCCTGATGTGCAATATCACCAAGTGGAATTTGGTTTGAATTCAAGTGAAAGGGCACAAAAGACAACTAAAGTACATGATGACAGAATTATGGTTAAAACAACATCTAACCAAATCAACACTTCTGAGCAGAGGCGTGTATGCCTGTCAGAGTCTACACAATCAAGACACGCCTTCACACTGGAAATGCAGAGGACTTTTAGAAGGTAAAAACCTGTGACTCGGACCAGGAAGGTCAGATTAGACTTTCCAGTGAGTCTCTAAAAGAGTCTGCACAGTTCTGTAGAAGACATCTTTGGATAGATTAAACAAAAGCTGACTTGTAGAAGAGCAATGGGAAGAGAAAAATGAAAGGGCTCATGATCCAAAGCATACCACACCATCTGTGTAACACAGCAGCTGCTGCATTGTAGCATGTATGGGCATGTTTGGCTGCCAGAGTAACCAGGCCACTTGTGTTTACTGATGATGTGACTGCTGATAAGTATAAGGATGATTTCTGATGTGTACAGAGCTAAACTCCATGCTCGGGTTCAGCCAAGTGCTGCAAAACTGAACACAGAAACAGCCACAAACAAGGAGCAGCTTAGGGTGACTGCAGTAAAGGCCTGACAGAGCAACTCAAGGGAGAAACAACATTTGGCATTGACCACAGGTTCAAAAATTTAGGCAGTCATTGACTGCAACGTTTTTTCATCCAAATATTAAAAAGAGCTTTTATATTTAAAATTATGTTTAGACTGTCTCGTTAATTTTGATCTTCTAAACATGGTGGACTATTGAGAAAAATGTCTGCCTTAACCTCCTAGGACCTGGCGTCCACATATGTGGACGTCACATTTTGGGTTGTCTAGACCACAGCACTAGCTTTTGCTCTACAAGGGCCTGATATCCCCTTACAAGGACATTACACTGCCACCTGAAATGTTTCATGTTTCATGCGATGTTCAGAAATCTTTGACTTTTTGTACTTTGTTGCATCTTCCTGCAACTGCACTTCAAATGAGCCATATTGCCCAAATTGCACAATTGTTGTTTCTCATTTTGTTTCTGTATTCAGGAAAAATGCTGCTGTGTTCAGACACCAGAGAAAGAGTTTTGCACATCATTACTCAGGTGTGACTTTATATTGTTCTATCGACATTTAAAACAAATCATTTTTCTCAGACACTACATCAGGTCAAAAGATCATTCTTTGTTTTTACATTCATCAGGTCCCAATCAGCCCAAACAGCAAATTAAACAGGAATTAAAAATGCATGCCATGAAAGAGTTCGGGTCTCAGGAGGTTAAACAGTTCATGAAAAACAGTTCATTGTAGAATTAAAGCTAAAAGTGGAATCGCATATTGATTGATTTACAATCCAGTGTGAAGTACAGAGACAAAAACTACAAACACTGTGTGACTGCACCAAACATTATGGAGGGCACTTTACCTGCAGTCATCCATCCAAAACACTGGACAGTACTCTAAAGAGTTGAAGAGAGGTGCAGAAGTGCGGGTAGGACAGAGTGGGTGGAGACAAGTGTTATCCAGAACACTGAAGATGGGTTGTGGACTGCACTTCATGATGACAGGAACCCAAAGCATACCACAAAGGCAACACTGGAGCAGCTAAAGAAGCAGCACATTAAGGTCATGCACTAACCTCAATGTGTGTCATGTCATGGAGTCTCCAGACCTCAGTGCTACAGAGGTCTCGAGACTTTTCTGTGGAAAAAGCTGAAGATTTGAGTTGCCATGGGGCAGCCAAGAGAACCTGAAGGATTCAGAAAGTTTCTGAAAAAAGGGCAATGGACCAGAATCCCTCCTGAGATGTGTGCAAACCTGGTGACCGAGCACAAGAAATGTTTTACTGCTGTTAAAAAAGGGTTTCTCAACCAAGTACAACGTCATGTTTTGCTTTGGAATCAAATACATATTTCTCTCAATGGCTTTCAAATCAATTTATAACTTTTATGGACTATTTGGGTAATATTACATCTCTTCTCATTAAGATCAAAGTACTATAAATATTCTAGAGACTGTTTATTTCTTTGTAAGTAAACAGTTATTTCCCTGTAAAGCATGTTAGTAAATTACTTTTAGATGTGCAGCTGATGGTTAAGTTGCTTTAGCTCTCAGCTGAACTATCATATTTTAAAATGAGCAAACTATCCATACATTCGCAGCATACACTTTACCTGAATTTGGACTATTGTCAACACCAACAATATTGCCAATACTTGGTAGCTAACAGTAGTACAGATTTTTTTAAAGACCGCCATTAAAGCCTACAATCATCTGTTGTGCCATTGTTTAGTGTATATGCGTGTTAAATTGTGTTTTTCACTAGAAGAATTCAGGTATATGTACGGCCAGAGGCATTGCATTGCTTCTTATAAAAAGAATGCACAACGAGCAAATCACTTCACATGCAGATGTGGCTTTACATTCACACGTTACCAACAGGAAGTTTTTGAGATGGCCAGCCCTGTTCCCAGGGTTCTGGGTTCCCTGCTTCCCTTGCTCTTGGGAACACAGGCCCAACCATCTAGAGCTTGGATGGAAGGACCAAAGGAACTTAGTATCTACTGCAATCTTCCCCTCATGTATCATCATAGAAAATACTTCCAAATTAAACTGAAGGTACACAGACTATTATGAGTCAATTCTGCAAATCCTTACATGGCCACATGCCTCTGAATTTAACATGGCAGTGAACTCTGTTCTCTCTCTAGTGTCCTTTACTACCACTCAGTCCGATTGTGACGGGATAAATCTGTGCTTCCCCGTCCACTTTAAATTATTACTGCATGCTATGTGTGCAGTCAAAGTGAAAATTGTTAATACAGCCCTGCAACAGTACCACATTTCTCCACAATATCTCCAGTTGGTGGTCGATTTCCTCCACTTTATTTTCATTGATTTCTTTCTTCAGAGATTACTTTCAGAAACATCCGCCAAGATTCTCCTTTTTGTCTGCACAACCTTTGAATTATTTTGGTATCGACTGGGTTCCCACTGGACAAAAGAATTAGTCTTTGTTATAACCAGGAGTAGGATTTAATCATGGTATAAAAAGTTCAGTAGAGATAGGCCTCTTTTTGTTGGGTTGGTTTAGCTTGATTCAATTGTAAATGTCTTAACTTCAGCCAAATCAAGTATTCAATTAACAAACGTTTCACCTGTTTGGAAATGCCAGTAAAAGAAAACTGTAATTTCAAAAGGTATGAGAATTCATTTCAAATATCTCATGTTCTGTTTAGCATGTAGCTTAAACTAAACCCAGTGTTGACCCTAGATAGGTCTTTGGTGTCTTGGTGGATGTTAAGAGGTTAACTGTGCTGTTTGGGTGGGAGGGTAGGTTTGTGTAATATCCCCATTCCCCGCTCTCGTTCTTATTCTCTCTCTCGTGTATGTCAAGTTGCTGTCACTGTGAAGCAGCTGACCTCCATTATTCATTATAATCCCCCATTACAAGAGCGCCTTCATCTCTCCGACTTTAGAAACAGCTTGATGTGTACGTCAGATCTTCATGACTTTTCTGGTTTTTGTGGCATCTTCTCTAAGTGGACTTGGACTTTGACAGTTAACCTGTCTGCCCACTCACTAGTGTTTTGCAAAAATAATTCACTGCTCCAATCAGCCTCAATAAGTCTTTTGAACTAATATTGCTGTTTGCATGTGAGTCCATTCATTCCAAGTTCATTCTAATGTTGAGACGTCACCATATTTGGCCATATTTAGCAATCTGCACATGTAGCCTGTAATGGTGCACTGGATAAACAGTACTAAACAGTGTAGGCTAAAGCTGAGGAAACCCTTTTATTTTTCAGATAATTCCAGTTAATTCTATTAGACCAGTGTTTACTATATCTGTGTTCAACTGCTTTGCTGTCTTTGAATCTACACATTTCTTTTCTTGCAGCAAATAACCAGCTCTAGGCATATTATCACTCCTGGAGCCTCCTTTGTAGAGCATGCAGGGAGTAGAACATTAAAGAAATGGCAGGCTACAGATCATGTAATGCCTGATCTGGCTCTGACATTTGCCTTCTCACTTCAACCTCCACGGGTCATTTCTCCAAAGGTTCAGGGCTATAGTACACATGTGTAAACAGCTACAATGTTTAATACAGCCGTGTTTGTTTCTCCATCACCTCAGTGTGTGCTGAACACCGATTCAATGGAAGAACAGAACTGAAGGAAATCTGACCATTCATTCAAAGGCATTAACATGGTCAGTGCCACCAGTCTGCTTGTTTGCTGCTTTTAAACAGCACTAGTTCTTCATTCTATGGTACATGTTATATATTTGAAAGTTCTCCGCCTCCTTTCCTTCAGCTTCTCTTTCTCTCTTTTGATAATCAGAAGGTTAGCAGTTTAATCCCTGTTAAGTCCCATGTTTAAGCCCAACATGTTCATCTGAGCATGAATGTGTGTAAATGGATGAATGAAACATGTTGTATAAAGTGTTGTTATAAGGAGTAGAAAAGTGCTATACACCGGTCCATTTTACATTTAAAATGTTGTGGGTGCTGGTCCGCAATGATCCGCCTGCAGATGGAGAATCTTGCGTCGACACCTCTTCTGCATTCATTCGTCAGCTTTCCACTCCACCTTTCTGGAGACTTCGCTGCCTGTCACCTCTGAGTCACCTGCTCAAGAAACAAACACATAAAGTCAGAATGCCATTGCAAAATTTACAAGATCACCTTGGCCCTGACTAATCACTTCTTTCCTCTTAGGCAGACACTCCTGTCCCTTGTAGAGAAACATCCTGCCAGTATCAATTATTTAAGTAATTATGCAGATTGCAGAAGCGTGTTGCTTTAGAATGATTCTGATCCACTAACATATGTGTGGTGGTAACAACATATGTATGTCGGTCTTTTGATCATCTTTTATGCTCACTTGTGTTTTGCACAAGGTAAAAATGTTATCACTCAAATATTAATGAAAGTGGACGACTGTCCTTTGGACAGACACAGGACATTGGAGATGAAAAGAAAAGTGCTTGTGTGCATGGGGGAATGAGGCAAGTAAAGTGCTTTGAGTGCACAGTTAGAGTAGAAAAGCGCTGTATAAGAACCAGTCCATTTACAAACAACTAACTGACGGGTCTTGTTTTGCAGCTCAGGAACCAAAGTGTACACCAAAGTGTTCTAGAGTCAAATGTGGGGCCGACTGTCTGAGAACTAAAGCTTGGATAAAAGTGGGTCATGCAACAGGAAAGAAGCAGCAGAATGGCTGAAAAAGACTAGAATCTGAGTTTAGAGACATGGTTTATTATATAATGTGTTATTATTGATCTCATTTTAAAACCTGGTAATGACTAGAATATTTTTTCATTATGTTCTGATATAAAATCTTTGAAGGTATTACTTTTTTATACCATGTTTTGTTTTTAGTTTCTCTGATTATTGCTGATTATTGGGATGAATTTGGTGGGACTGTGCCGCTCCAGACCGGCAAACTACCAAAACTTCAGCTTCTATCGTGGTAATCACAGTCACTGACTGTATAATCAAGTGCATTTTAGTGTCAGCACCATACTGCTACAGCAGTAAGGCTGTACTAATTTTTTCTGAATTTGCTTTTACAGTTCCAGTTACAACATAATAGAAAGTTTAGCCAAATCAGCAGCTGCATCCATCCACTGTGACAAGGCAGCATTTAACATTCTGCTGAGCTGCCTGTCAACAGCAGCCATATTGTTAATACAAGTAATCAGGTAACAGCTATAGAGAAAGCCAAAGGTCCAAAGTAAACCAACATGGAGACAGGAAACAAACACAGGGTCTCTAAACACATGCTGCATCAACATCCACACAAATAATAGGAAAAGCTGAAATTCCGTGCATGGATCGCTGGAATACTTGACTGCAGAAAAAACTGAGTGGTGATATAATAGAGGTGTGTATTACATATATAAATACATATAAATATAAAGTGGACAACGACTGATCAGATAACTGTATTCAGGTGGTACACAAAACATTGGGTCACAAAAATGGGATGTCAAATAGAGACAAAGGAGGTTGGCGCTCCTGTGAGAGTGAGAAGGTGCAGATGTCAACATTTGCACTCCTGCGAATGAGAACAGGTGGTTTACTAGCTCCCATCGTTACAGCTGGAAACACAAGACACCATCTGCTAATAAAGCTGGCCAGACAACAACTCTCACTGTGTGAATGTACAGCACGTCCTTTTAAAGATACACTGGTATTCCAAGGTAATTTACTAGTGATGGCTCGCTTGAAGCTGACGCGCCGGCGCGTGTGTCAAAACTACAACACACTGCTTCAGAAGCACTGTGTCGATTCGATCAGCCATCACCAGTATTTACAGACCACATGTAAAAAAATGTTACTCCATTTCCATGCCAGTGAAATATTACACATGTTGTTTTGTGAGTGTGTGTGTGAATGTGTGTGTGTGTGTGTGGTACTTAAAACCAATACGGTTCTAGTGAAAAATGCCTGATAGAATTCTGGAGGCGTGTCACTCCTGCCATTTTCGCAGCAAAGTCAGTAACAATACTACAAATCAGTAATATAACTGTGAGAGCCATACCTTTTTTTTGGACACATTCACATGGTGGGACCACGCTGAAGAATTAAAATATAAAACTGCACAGTCTTGGGTGAAAGTCCTGTATCTTATCCCCCCTCCTTTTTATAAAGAAACTATAAAGAAAATAAAAATAACAGGATAATTCAATGAAATATTACATCAGACACAGAAGAGAGGGAGACCAAGAGTTCTCTCTGCAGCATAGGTTACATTTACTGTGACACTGGTGGGTTTTGTTTAAAGATGGATGGATGAAAGCACTTGAGCATCATTTCCACAGCCCAGCCATTTTAAAGCAACTGCACTTTGTTTGCTTTATCTGTACAATGTACAATCTACTCTCCTGCCACAAGGCAGCAGCATTGATCTGCACTTAAATCCACCACCTTAGCAGCTTCATCCCATACATACTTCACTCACAGGCAGCTCTAATCTTCTTTGGTCTAATTCCATTGATTTAATTCACCCAGGCTAAATGAAACAATTTGAAGGTCCACAGACAAGCAGTCAGCAGACAGTTTTGTCTTTTTTTGGCTTAAATAAATGGTTGTTAGCTATGTTATAACTATGTTATGAGGAATCTAATCACTAAACAATGACTGACAAGAATGTGACGGTGATCACTTACATAGCTACATTGAAATATATACTGGTTTGTTGCCTTTGCCCACTTAGTGTTGCTCATGGGTCCTTACATAAGTAAGTTCAAGCACTTGCAGTATGTGGGTAATTAATTTGAAGCATTAACTAAATAAACATTAATTTTAGGGTTGAAACAATACATGAAAACTTCAAAAAAGTTCAGGATTTTTTGAGTGTCATATCTCTCCATCTTACTGTCTTTGATATGATGCAAGTTGATTAACTGATTAATTTATTAACTGATTGATTGTGCCATATGAGCAGTATATTTATAGAACAGTCAGAAACGATTAAGAAATGACTATCCAATCTGGGTACAACTATATATTACATTATAAGCAAAGGATGGTAAATCAGTGTGTTTTTTTTCCAATAAAATGTCACCTATTTATGGCTTATGATACATTTTGGACTACATTTCCCAGGAGCAGCGAATGTTCCTGAGGCGCGCGGTGCTGTTTTGACTTTAACTTTTAAATTGACAGTAACTTTTAATTGGACTATATACAAATTAGCAGAGGAAAAACTTATTTTACAGTTCTTCTGACATCTTTTCGACGACTGTATGAAGATTTTTAACTCTTCAACATAGATCCCGATCAACTTGTAAGTGCCAGTTAACTCTATTTTCTTTAAAATCTTAGCAAACAGCTGTTATGTAGCTATTAGCGGCTAGGCTAACTTGTTAACCCAGAAAAAAAAAAGGTTTTGACAAAGAAAGTTTTAACTAATAACTTCTCACAGTCGAGCTTTCTGATTCATGAGGAAGGTGAGAGAAGACCGTCCCAGCTTCCAGGGAGCCTGAGCTGGAGCAAAGTGACACCAGCTGAAGTCTGTGATAGAAAATAAGACAGCGCTCTGCAGGCCGCGGCCTCCCACGGTTTCCTGCTGCTGCTCTGAGGTTTACTGCTTTTTGTGGATTTACACAACTAATTTCAAAGAGATGTAACTCAGTATTTCATAATAACCTAACCCTGACCATGAACAATACTCCCACTGTATACCAGTCCAACACATACACAGTAAAACTATGTGTTTTACTGTTTATTTATCACAAAACCGCAAGTTAACCTGTTTATCCTGCAGTAGACTGCCTGGTGTTTTCACACAACCACTGAATAACACAAAGTATACACCTCAGGATGTTTCACAATATGAAAAAAATGTAACTTCACATCATACAGATCTAATATCAGATGTAAAATGATGACATTACACGTAAGCTTTAAATTTCCAGTTTATTAAATACCTTTAAATAGAACTTCCTCTCAGCTTAAATATGCTTAATAATTTTTGGAGTGTTTTCACATAGACACCCCCCCCCCCCCCCCCTTTGTCTCACT
>VURO01011427.1:2673-19690 GCA_015108175.1 Pelvicachromis taeniatus
GTGAGTGAACACGAACTGCTGGTCATGCTATTGCATCCTGGCTTGAATCACCTTGACGGATCAATTGATGTAGCGTTGGTGGAAGGAGACTTGGAGGTTGTGCCGTGGTTGGGTTACTTGAATCGGACTTCGTTCCCATTCCGTTTCTCAGATACCGAGTTGCCAGATCTCTCTCTGCCTGTGGATTGCTTTTGAGTTCTTTTTTGATTTATACCCAGGTCTGTAACCTTGTCATTGTTCCCCTAAATGTTTTGCACGCTCTTATTTTTGACTTGACTGTTTAATATGGTGTCTTAAAGAGAATGCATAGCCATCTGAGTCCTGAAATGTATCTATTCAGATAATATGAAGACAGTTAATGGTATTATAACCTTACTTTTAAGCAATGAGTCAGAGTCTGAGAGGCTCAATAACAGTGACCAATTCATATAACAATTTATGTATTACTGTGTGAAACGTTTCTGCGGTTTAGAATGTTAAACAATTATAAATCAGTAATTATTACATTTAATCAATAATCTAATTATTGTTACAGGATGTCAGATACCAGGAACGTGGCATTTGTAAAGCATTTTACAGTAAGGATCAGGTGGATGGATTTGTCACACTGAATCACAAAAACTGTGATTTATAGGCAAAGTAAATGTATACAAAGCCAGTTCAGCATGCTGTTTATTTACAGTGAACATTTAAATGATCATCATGGATGAAACCCCACCCTAACTCGCTTTAAGTTTATTAAGTTCTTTTGGTGACCGTGTTCTCACGCCCGACTTTACCGAAATGAGAAATGTCTGGTGCTTTCTGGCTTGTCTGTTTGTTTTGCACTGAACAGGGCTGAATTAGCCTGTGTGCACTTAACATTTCTCCCAGCAGCAAGAGCTGTTTGAACTCCACCACAGCTTAGTGTTTCCATATCTAGGCATAGCTGAAAGCTGCACATACAGTGCTGCAGACTTGGATGTCTGTTCTAGTGAGAGCTACCACGTTCACATTATGGTTTTTCTTTTTATTCTTTGCTAATTTAAACAGTCTGTGTAGATGCAAATACAATTTAAAGTAAATGCAGAATTTCATGTCAGATGTATTTTGAAGGAGAGGCTATCAGACGTACAGTGCATAAACTCAAGAAGAGAAAACTTGACACGTCTCCTTGTTATGTAAAGTTGGGGTCACAGAGGTGAGAACAAAAGGGAATTCAATGCTATCTGTGTGCCTCAGTCATTAAGGCTGATGGTTAGACGCTTGCACTTTTTTTTCCCTTTAACCCTCTTTTTGTATTTGTTGAGTATCTGTTCTCACTCTTCCACCCTTTACCGCTGTCTTCCTATCAGAACTGGATGTCTGGGATGGAAAACAAATAAAGAGGAAATAGCTGCAGGATGAAAACATGGCCGCACCCCTTTTTGCACCCCCAGGACCTGACAGCTTCAAGAAATTCACCCCGGAGTCACTCGCTAATATCGAAAAACGCATCAACGAAGAGAAGAACAAGAAGCCGCCCAAGCCACGATCAGACAGCAGTCATCGTGACACATCAGACGAAAATGAACCCAAGCCCAACAGTGACCTGGAGGCTGGGAAGAGCCTGCCGTTCATCTATGGCGAGCTCCCTGATGGAATGGCGGCCACACCACTGGAGGATTTGGACCCGTTCTACATGAATCAGAAAGTGAGTTGTTACACAGCCTTACTCCACTAAACAAATGTCCTCTTCTTACCAGACAAACAGTCATATATTAAATTAAGTTTAAGGATTCCAGCTGTCTTGAATTCTTTGAATAGTATGAAACCGTTGTCCTGAACCTTCTGATGGGCAACTGCCAACACTGTATACTTAACACATTATGAACATAACATTTGAAATTAACAACAAATTCAGATCTCATATCACTTCAAGCAAAAAAATCAAGTTATTGTTGTTACCACAGATCTAGAGATAACAAAGCAGCAAAGATGACCTTGAGGCAATCAACTGCTTTTTAAAAGTATTTTTTAGTCATGGTACTGGGGCTTCGAGGCAGTCATTAGAGTGTGCATTGGTAAAAAAAAAAAAAAAAGCCTATGTTTTTTTTTTTTTTTTACCACACCTGTACAATGAATGCAAAGCTGAGGAAGAAGGACATTCGTTTCGGCTCGTGCAACATTGCAGGGCTGCTGTGGAATGCAGTTCTTGGGCAGCGGTTAGTCTCCGGTTTCTGCAGCGTTGATTAATAATATGTGTTAATGCATAATAAAGATGATGTAACAGCTGGAGGGGACGACAAATTTGCCTTCGTGTTTCAGTGCTATTGTGAACTGAATTCTGTTACGACAAAGCAAACTCCCATATAACAAGTGCTCTGTCAGGATGGCGGAGGAGAAAAAAAGATCTAACTGGATTGTGTTTATCAGCGCAGCTTATGTGTGCGATTTCTCACAATGTGGAAGTTTGTTTTCTCTCAAGGTTTTGAATTTAGTGTTAAACAGTACATTTCTTTAATTGTAAAATAGATAAACCAGGAAAAAAAAAGTCTCAGTGTTCCTTCAAAATCATTGTGAGTTTGTATTTTTATTTTTCCCCTCAACAACACACTGTCAACTAATTTCCTTATTTAATGAAAGAATTGATGTGGTGTAAGTGCAAATGACAGGAAAACCAAACTCATATTTCCGCTCCAAATCATGTATTTCTTATACATGCGACCCAAGGCGCTGAGATTCCTGTCACTCCATGCTAGGAAAAGAGGAATGAATAGTGGAAGGCAGAAGATGGCAGAAGAGGACAGGGAGTGGAGAGAAAAAGGCAGGAGTGTGCAATAGTACTTTCAGCTGTGTATAGGTGGGGAGTAGCCAGTCTCCAGTGTGGTAACAGGGATAATGTGTAAGAGAATCTGTGGGCTCTGTAGACGCCAGAAGCCCAGTCAGCAGGACTCACGATCTCAACGAGAAACACTCCCTCGTAGGGTGGATAGAACTATTAAGTACATGTGCCTTTTTTGATCTATTGAGCCAAAGCCCTGATTCACTGGTGTATATATATGTGTGTGTGTGTGTTTTGGGTTTTTTTTCCACTAAAGACTTTGTTGTGGTCATGATGTAGTGCAAAGAAAACTGAAAAGAAAGGAGAATGACCAAGAGAATGTATCTACAGTAAATCTGAGTTTAATTGCACGCGTGGCTGTTAAACGTTTGGTTGAGTTTGTGAAAAGGTGATTATCATAAGAGCCTAGCAGCTCAGACTCAGTGTATAATAATGTATGTAAGCGGTGGTGCAGACGTGAAAATCAAACAAGCACAATTTGTGTTTAGGTAAAAGTAAAATCTCACCTTCCTTTATAACACTTTAAAGAGCTCTATTTTTTTAGAGTTTCCATGAATGATGTGAGTGGGTTCTCCAAATTTTATGACTGTTATTCCCTTCCTCGTTTACAGCACAGAGACGACAAACTACAGTGTTTGTTTTCTAATAAAAGTATTCAGTTGGAATATTCAATCAAAACGTGTAAATTTTCCATCTAATTTTGTTACATAAAACATTAAATTTAATAAAATCTGGTCACGTGAAATCTACTTGATTCAGTTTATATTGAGCTTATTTCCCATAAGAATTTATTATTTGAATGAATAAACATTTGTCTTTATATTTTACATTTGCTATTTTCTTAAAAAATGATTGCTTCATGTTTACAAAGCCAAGAATAATTTTTCAGATTGATCTAAATCTTCCTGCAGAGTTTTCTTTAAACAGTAGTTTAATGATAATCACCCCCCTGTGCATTTATATGCTGTCACAGTCCAGATCCTTTTCGGTGCATGGCGGAAGCATTCTTTAAAATGCTTATGATGACATGATAACATGTACATTATCGGTATGCAGGGTTCTACTCCCAACAAACTAGCATAGCATAGTATTTCCACATGACCAGAATTTCATGCCAGAGGTCTCTGTCTTTAAGTCTTATACTTCTTCCGTTGGTACAAAAGCCAATATAATACCTTATAATTACTGCAGGTATACTTACGTGCGGTGTCAACATGCTTAAACTAAATCAGATCACTCAGAAATATAAAAATGCTTCACTGGCGACTTACAGTCCTTAGTTTTTGTTTTTTTTTAATCACCTGAGCAGCTCTGTTGCTGCAGCTGTGACTATGCTGCATGGCTGAAGAACACATTTACGCTAAATTAGTTAATAAGGTGTGGGTGCTGAGCTTTTCCATTACCATCCCATCTTTGGCTTCACTAATTCCTGCATACAATATGTGATTCTGAACATATCAATACAGCTTTTGATTTGTCTTTATTCTGCTCAGTCATGATTTGCTTACCTCATTGCCGCTAATTATGTGGTGAATCAGCAACATCATACCATCTTTCATATCAATGAACTGCCTAATCCACTCATGTATTTATCTTTAATCATAACCATGGAAGTTTCTCTAGTTAAATAGTTACTCTTACTCCTCTCCTTCTATTTCTGCAATCACCTTTTCGGGCTGCTCGTCTCCTCTACTCAACCCACAGTCATCCAGTTGCTCACGCTGCGCTGTGTGTCAATGAGTGTGTCTGAGCACGCTCATGTGTGTGTGTGTGTGTGTGTGTTACCATCAGCTGCAGGAAACCTGATCACAGCGCTCATGCATAAAAGAGAGAGTTGGGGGGGGGGAGGCAGTGGTGAGGAACAGAAATGCAGTGTTGCAGTTCTTGTTTTCCCTTGTGATGAGGAGAGGACTGCCTGGGCTTTTCAAATGTCTGATGAGATTAGGCAATATTAAAGCTGCTGTAGTCATACAGGACAAGCAGGACGGGATGGATGCAGGGCATACGAGTGCTCTAGCTGCTACTGTGCACATGCACGCTTCTGTTTTTACGTGTCGTCGGGGGGAATATCGTTTGAGATGATTCCACTGAAATTAGCTTTAATACAGTGTTAAAGTGGTGCAGTACTGTATGGAGCAAAAGGAGCTCTGGTTTTGTTCGTTCGAAAGCTTGATGTGCTTCCTGTATGTGGCATTTCTGTGACTGTCGTATTCTAGCAGCGCCCAGTCGCTTCTGCACAGGCTTGTGCAGGGCAGCAACTGCTAGTGGGTGCACAAGGGGAGCTCACAGCGAAAGCAGCAGTGGCTTCTGAAGCTCAGCATGTAGCACTGTACACACCATTACATTATGTCCCTATCCCGTCATCTTTGTCAGTGTGTTTGTCTATCTCCATTACTCCCCTTTCTCCTCTCCTTTCCGCTGCCTCCTCTCTGGCATTTTTCCCCCCCCCTTTCAGGGTGTAGTAAATTAGAATGAAGCCCAGGCTTTAGTGCTCTGTCTGAGTCCTCAGTCTCTGATGACACAGCATCCTCCTGTTCTGAGCTGAGTGAGGAAGGGATGGAGCGAGGGGAGGGGGGGTTGAATGTGCTTTCACTGCTAGCCAGGTTGGTATTAAGAGGGAAGGTAGGGTAAGGGGTGGAAAGTGTTAGTTTTTTGTTTGCAGCACAGCACATGGGTAAGAAAGTGGGATGACGCAGTTTTTCTAATACAGGTGAATTAGCTTTGAGTCATTTATATTTAGGTGTGACTGTCTCTTCACCCAGTTTAAACAGAAGCGAATGAGCTATTTTTGCATACACTTAGTAATTAATTAACATGTCTCGTGAGATCAGTGCTGTTTTTCCATAAAGGAAGTGCTATGGAAATAATATGGAAATAATAATTTGCCAAGTCTGCTTTTTCATAAATTTATTCAAAATTGACTTTGTCCATACCGGGTACACTTTACAGATTGGGCTAGAATTCAACAGAGGGCTTACTTTTGACCGTTCTCGCTTGTAAACGTGGTTTTTAAAAAAATTTTTTATGTCCATCTTGTAATACATGTGCGGATCAAAAAGGCTTAATTGCAGTCAGTTTCATGAAGAAGTAGACTAGCCCCTTGGATAATTAAGAGAAATATACCACCTCTTCCCTGCAACTTACTATTATTTCCCTGTTTAGATTTTATTGAGCTTTCTTTTTTTTCTCTCTCTCCTCCTCTTCTCATCTATAAGTTTCTCTCTCCGCTGCATGCCTACCAATTCCTCCTACTCCTCCTCCTCCCTCCATCTACCCATCCATCTCAGGTTTGGCTCTCTCATCTCTGCAGCTCTTTGGCTTTCTGTTCTGCATCAGCCCCCCTCCATCCTCTTATCTGTTTCTCTTCGGCTCTCTTTGCTTGTGTCCCGTACCTCCATGTCTCCGCTCCCCGCAAACTCACAAACACGTCTGCATGTAGACTGCTCTTGTAGCTGTGTTCTGTCTCCTGATTCTTGCATGTGCTAGATCAGTGCTATTGTGATAAGTGTATGTACTGTACCTTCATGCACTTTGTGTGAATGACTGCAGTAATCATTATGTGCTGCACGGTGCTTATCTACTATAGCCACTCTATTTGATTGTATGTTTATCCAGTTGAAGCGATGCAATTCAACCCCTCGTTCACTACATGTGAAATATTTTCATCCCGCTGGAATGCTTCGTGAAGGCTGAAACCTTAATTTCATAATGATGAACTGATTCCCTGTCTGTGATCCTACTTTACAGAGTTTGCTCAAGAAATTAATTTAACCGGGGAAAATTGATCTGTCAGTTAGGCACTTTGAAGAATTTAAACAGTCAAAGGTATCGTGCTCACATCGGGCACTCAGCTGCTGATTTCACTGGTTGGATTTAGGATGCTGGCTGCTAATGATGACATGCTTTACATGTGTGCCTGTTCTCTTGTGCTGTTCCTTCCATTTAGTTTTATTACTTAAAAAACTGTGAACAGTGAATTCCAGTTTACAAAATACTATAATTTATATCTGACCACAATGATTTGCTCCCATTTTTGGGATCAGGAACAAAAGTTGGACTGTCCTTTTTTTTTGTGAACACCATTTTTACTCACACACTAGTTACACTTTTTTTTTTTTTAGAATATGACTTAAGATGTGCAAAAATAGCCTGTAAAAATGACACGTTCACTGAAAGAATTCATTCATTCACTATTTATAAGGTTCAGCGATTCATTGATTATATGATCAATTAAGGAAATTGCCTGACATTTGCGTACCTTGTAGTAATCATGCCAAGTTTGCGTCAACAGTAGATTTTTCCATCTTCAGGCTGAGGCAATTCATAACGTAATTGAAAAGTCTTTACAATTCAGTCTACGGAAATTTCTGCATTCCCAGATGTAGTAGAGGGTGATTTAGAGTACTATGAAAAAGTCTTGATCCACTCCTCTTTTCTGTGCTGCTAAGGAGCCAGACGTTCTTGTAGTTAAAGGTGTGTATATTCATTCGTTTATCCGAGAACCTTCTTCAGCTTCTCGGATGAGAGGTGAAACGTCTTCAAGCAACTTAAAGAAGTCGAGACACTTTTTTTTTTCCAAGCGCCTTAGACTAACTAAAAGAGCCAATTTTAAATTTAAACCTGTCATTTAGGCACACTGGCAACAGTTTCGTTTAACAGCTTTGAAATAATCACAAACACACTGCTAGTGCATTAAATACATGGTTAGATAAAAAGACACACACTGGAACACTATCACTCAGGGACTGACCTCCCCAGAGCCTGGACCTCAACTTGACTGAAGAAGTGTGGGATCATCTTAACAGAGAACAGAATAAAGGACAGCCAACATCCACAGAAGAGCACTGAATGTCTTTGAGGAAGCCTGGAGAACTATTCCTGAGGACTGCTTAAATTACGAAAAAGCTTAGCAAATTGTACAAAAACTCTGTTTTTGTCTTATAGACTGTATTTCCATGTTTGTTTGCTCATGTTTCAATAAATTGCAGCACCTTTCCCCCCTGTATTCTTAGCAGATGGGTAAAGACGTACCATACTATAATATGGCTCAGGTTTTATAATGACTCAGGTTTTTAAAAGCATCAGTAAACCCATGTGACTTATCTATAGCAATATCCTTCACATTGATTAGCCTTTCATAGTTATGCACACTGGGCATATGTAAACTGCTAACGAGCTATTCCTGTCCTTCCATCCCAACGCTGTATTCGTCTGGTCAGCAAAAACCTTCACTTGACCTCTGGGAGAGATTTACCCTTTGGACAAGACTTGGGAGTCTGTGATTTCCTCCTTTTCCTGTGGTCATTAAGCAGATAACCCGTTAGAGAGGATATTTTGAGTAGTGGATATGATCTATGGACAAAAAGCAGCAGAAAAGATGAAGGGAAGGCGAGTGAAAGGAGTTGTCTGATCTAGAGGATACATTTTGTCTTTAGCCAGACTAAGGGAGCTATTTTTGATTTAATTAGATTTCTGGACACCACTTGATTCAGGACACTTTGGATCACCTCCTCGTTTCTTTTCCCCTGGTTGAAATCCCAAACTCACGGTGTGTGTATTTGTGATATGGTTACTAAAGACCAAATACATCTATCATATGGGGTTTCACTACAGAAGTGCAGTGATTCCTTGTCCTCTTCTTCTTCCTATCATTGCTGTTACTATTACTATTATTTCCGTATTGATAGTTGATATCCATCCATACCATTTTATGAATGCAAGCTCACTGTGATATAAGTGATTAGCTTTTGAACTAAGACAATACAGTCACTGTTCTACAGTGAGGGTGTGACAAAGAACATGATCAGTTTTCTCCATATAGTGGCAGCTGATATTGTTAGTGATGTCATAAAGACGCAGAAGGGGCTGTTGGGAACAAAGAAAAATATCCAGGCAGCGTCCACATTCATAACTCACTTACATTTACATCCAAACAACACATTTGTAAATTGTCAGTGAACCGTCTCTAAACTGCATTGCGTGTAGATACAGAAAAAAAAAAAAAAGAACAAGTGCTTGCAGCAGCTGAAGCTATGAATGCACAGGATACCTGCGTTTGTTTGTAAATAATTCCTCTTATTGTCACCCCCCATAGTTTTGTCCAACACTGGGCTCAAACATCCACAAACCTCCACAAACAAACACACAATGCTGTCTCACCCCAGTGCCCAGCCCCACTTGGCCCAGCGCTGTTTATGGGTGGGGACCGGAGCGGTTGTTGAGAGCCTAGAGTCAGCAGATCTGCCCTGATCGATGACAGCATTTGCGGTTTCCTTCCAGTAAGAGCTTTAAACTTGGGACGAAGAGAGTCATTTGGCCACAAAAAGGAGAGTTTCCCATGCACCTGTCTGCTGATCCTGAAGCTGCTCATAGCTTTTATCATGGGGAAAAGTCCCAGTCTGATGTAAGAAGGACAGAGCTGTAGCCCTGATTCCTGGGTGACAGGTCACTGATGTCCGTAAAGACTGCTACTGCTGCTTGCTATGTACCTTAATCTTTTTATTACTGTTTTTAACCTGTATGCTCAGATCACTGCAGGGTAATTATTTTAAAATACATATAGTCACAACCCAATAAGCAGAAAGTGCAGTATAAACTCCAGTATTACAATCAGCCTTGTAGGTGCAGAAGAAACCAGTGTATTCAGAGGTTAGCTCAGTAAGCTCTGTCACTGTTTACTGAATACGTGTCATACAGGTGTTTGCAGGGTTTGTCTAACTGTCTCGCTCTCTCTGTCTCTCTCTTTTCCAGACGTTTATAGTGATAAACAAGGGGAAAACAATCTTCCGCTTCAGTGCCACGCCCTCCTTGTACATCTTAAGTCCTTTTAATCTACTTAGGCGAATAGCTATTAAAATTTTGATACATTCATATCCTTTCAAGTTATTTGATTTGTTTGCCTTATAGTGAATGAAAACACTTTTCTGTCTGTTATTGAAGTGGCCAGCTCATTGTAAGTTATTTTAATGAACTATAAGGACTAAATCTCCCTGCTGACTGCTCTTCTTTAGGTTTGTCTTTAATATTAAAGCTGTATTTCAGTTATTCAATCTTTCCTTAACTTTGTTCTCACGCTATTCAGCATGATCATCATGTGTACGATTTTGACCAACTGCATATTCATGACATTCAGTGATCCCCCGGAGTGGTCCAAACAAGTGGAGTAAGTCCACCTCCATACTTCTCCTCAGCAATCATATTCTCATTTGATGTTCTCCTCACCTTTTTTATCCTCTTCTTCTTTTTTTTATTGAAAGGTATACCTTTACAGGTATCTATACGTTTGAGTCACTCACAAAAATTGTCGCCCGAGGTTTTGCCATCGACGGGTTCACCTTTCTCAGAGACCCTTGGAACTGGCTGGACTTCATGGTCATTTCAATGGCGTAAGTACTTCAGAATAGATTGGTTTGTAATCAACAAAAATATGACTCCTCCCATCTGAAAGCTAAAACTGGGCAGCTTAAAAATGGCACAGATAAATACACACTGTCTGAGTTTTCTTCTGCAATCTTTAATTTAAAGTCTATATTTAATTGATCATAGAACAGCCAACAACTGTGACTTTGAGAAGTTCAAAGATTGGAATCAGACCAGGATGTTTGTGAGTCCTTCAAAAGTCTTGAAAGTTCTTAAAAGCAGCCTTTAAAATGATTAAATTGCTTTAACTTCAGTTGGGATGGGTCCTAAGAGTTTTCAGTCAAACCACAACTAGAACTTTCAGCACATAATGTTGTTTTTTTTCATGTCTTTGGAAATCTAATTGAGTGAATAATCACTCCATTAGGTTAACTTGAAAGCTGGAGACTTTAAATACTTGAGAAGTATTGATAATAAACACATTTGGACAAGTGTCTTTTCCATAGTTTTATGTTCCTTTTCATACTGAGCTAACATAAATGTATTTATTTGCAAAGTTTTGTCCCAGAAAGGAGTTTAAAGTGGTATGGAAAAGGTCCTAAACTTCAATTTAGCTTGTGTATACTATGTGTATACACAACACATTTCTAAAGAGTTCAAACATTAACATGTTTACTATACAAAAGTTTCTGGCATATTGTACTATATAACACTATACTATATATAATAATATACTTCTTAACTCAATACCGGCATTCATTTTAGAAATAAGCTCCTTATTTGATCTTTTCTGTTCAACTGTCATCCTTCGTTAGCTTCTGAGCTATTTTGTTCTGGCCCATCTTAACTGAGCTCAGTGAGTTTCTGGATAGTGCTGATTAATTTTGCTGTAGATAATATGGTGTTAAAATGCATTTGTTTATGCACTGATAAGTTTGAAGGTTTTGTTAAAGTGTTGCTGAGCCCATTTAATGATTTCCACCGCAGAATGATGTCTGATCTTGTTGACTGGAAGATCAGGGTCATTCAGTACTGGTTTTCAGCCTCGTCCCTTGCGAAGAAACTTTCTAAATTATATCATACGCTTCTCAATTTAAGGTTCAAAAATGCCATTCTTAAACCCCTCCCCATTGTAACTTCTGAAAGACCCCACCTGCCTGACAAATTAAAATAATAAAAATCAAAAATCAGTTTGCTTATAAGAGTTTTAATTTGTATCATTCTGCTACATCTGGCACTTTTGTGCAATTTTTATTTGCATTCTACACATCGGCATGTTTCTTATCAACACGTTTTTCATTGCCAGTATTTTCTCTTGCTTGGGTATAGATTATGAATTTCTTGCCTTTTTCTTATTTGCTAAGTCTTGCATGTGCGAAGGCAACAGTGGTTAGTTCATTTGATGACACATTTATCACTTTATTCATAAAGTGATTGTAAGTTGTAAGTCAAGTTGATTGTAATGCACTCAAAAAAATATTTATGGCCAAAATGCTTCCGTGTAATTTAATTACGTATAAATTTTACAGTACAATGTAAAACTAAATTTTCTTTTTTGGCATACATTCGGTTTATACCAAGCAAATTTTCCGTTGAATAAATAAATCATGGATTTTATATATCTCTGTTGCATTTTCCATTTTGGGGTGTGATTTGCGGTGATTTGATGTTGATTTTTTAAAACACGACGGCTAATCCACATCAGGCCATCACACCATGATAATGCTTATTCACATAGTCTGTATTAACCTCTTTCTTTCTTTCCCCTGGTCAGCATGGCTGCTGAGTAACTGTATCTGATCCACCTTGCAGGTATATAACAGAGTTTGTAAACCTAGGCAATGTGTCAGCTCTGCGTACGTTCAGGGTTCTGAGGGCTTTGAAAACCATTTCAGTTATCCCAGGTAAGAGAGTCCAGGTATTTGAGTTTGCGGGTGGGCGAGCCACGGGGTTGATGTTAGGTGTGGTTTTGTTCCACTCCCTCTCCTCTCCTCTTCTTTCTGCGCTCTCTTCTCACTGGTTGAACAGGTGTTCTTGCTCTCACCGTGGTGTCCCTCCTGGTCTTCAATGGTGGTGCTGGTGTCGTGTTCTTGCGCATACGTGCGTGTAGTTATCGTGTGTGTGTGTTGTGTGTCATGGGGTTCTGTTCTGTGTGTCATCCTACCTTGTTACAGATATATAACAGAGTTTGTGGACCTTGGGAATGTCTCGGCGCTGAGAACGTTCAGGGTTCTCCGAGCACTGAAAACTATTTCTGTCATTCCAGGTGAGACTCCCATTTAAACACTAAGGCTGAGCTTACATTACCTCTTAGCTCGATTTGTTTCTTTAATTTTAGTCATTTATTTAACTTTTAAAGAAGATACTGATTTTTGAATTATTTCCTTTGTGTTTAACTTTTTATTTTTTATTATAATCAAAAATGGTAGCAATACATTTTTGATAGGCTTAGCAGTCTACTTGCACTCCACGTGCAGCTCACCTTAAAGTAGAAATGTCCAGAGCTGTGATAAGTTAAGGGAAACATTTAATAATACTTCAAAAGGAATTCTGTATGTTGTTAAAAGTAATTAAATGAACAAACTAAATATTGGGAATTTTTTCATCAACCATGTTCAGTTTTTTTTACATTCTTGGATCCAAATGATCACTACAGGGATTTGTTTTAACACTATTTCATTCCCTAAGACTGCCAAGCCTAACCCGACAACTGCATGAAGCTTTCAAGTACATGCTATTACAAGTTTGGCTTTAAGAGGCTAATTTATTTTATTCTATTTTATTTTATTTTATTTTATTCAGGATCAATTTTTTTCTCTCTTTTGAAGATCTTTATCCATCCTGGGAGTGAAAGAGAGAATACCAAAAAATATTATAATGTGTTAACATTTTTTGCACTTCAGATATTTAGATTCTCGTATCATCAGGGAGCCAAATATAATTCGGTCTCATTTCCCATTCTTTGGCATGATAAAAAACACAATAACAAACATAAAACCAATGAAAATGAACAATCTTCATGATAACATGGAAAAGGAGCCCCTCAGCAGATGGTGTGGTCAGCACAGAGTCCTGATTGTACATGTACATGAGTGTAGTGTCCTACTGTACACTACTGTACTCTAAATATTTTTCTTTTTATCTTGGCAACAAAAATTTCACATTTCTCTATTTTTCTATACATCACATTCACCTGTTGTGTTTCTATGACAACACTGCACATGACATTCTTCACACGTAGAGTATATATGGCCACAATACAATAATGTTAATTTCAGGCGTACAGCACTTCATTTTTTTAAACAGGCTTGCAGCTTCAACACCATGAAAGAGAAAAACAGATGCCCGGGATGGAAATGGTTCTTCAGTTAATGCAAGGTCATCACCACGTTTTAGACGAGTGATGCTGACATAGTCAGTTCCTTCAGCCTTAGCGTTTAAATGACCTGCATGACACCTCTCATTGCCCCGCCACCCCTCACCAAACTCCAGCCCTTACAGGCACGTGCTCTTCCTCGTCTGTCCTCTCTTTCTCCTCTTCACTTCCTGCTTCCTTGATTGAGCCTGATTATGTCCGCTGTTATCTGTTTGTTGTGCTGCTGTGTTCAGTTCATTTGTTGGATGCAGTGTAATTATAAAAGGAAGCTACTCAGGGATGTTCCCATAGATGAACACATGGAGTTAAAGGAAATTTGGTCTTTTTCAGATGGATCCTAAATTACACTATAGTTACACACTTGTACAATAGTGAGTGGTTCAAATAAATCAGCTTTGTATCTTTAGCTGTCATTGTGTACGTTGTGTACAATTGTTATTAAAAAGAAAGAAAGAAAGTAAACCAACTTTTAATTCTAAGGTTTCACATATCGGGACATAAGAAAAAATAATCTGGTGTTCACCAGATCTTAAAATGATTTAAATACAACCTCAAGTCAACAATAGCACATGAAATTTTGTTCATTAGTTATTTAACAAAAAAAAAATAAGACAAAGTGCAGAAGCAGTGTGTTAAAAGTACTCCCTATGATTAATTAGCTCTGCATACCATTATTAGTCTCTTATCATTATTGTGATGAAATTATGGACCACTCATCTTTACAGCATAGTTTCAGCTCCTTAAAATTTGCTGATACTTGTTTATCCACAGCTTTCTTATCATTGTCCTGTTCAGTGACTCAATGTCAGTCAAGCTTTAGCTGTTGGAGAAATGGCCTCAAGTTTGAGAATATTTTGGTACACAGAAGAGTTTATGTCGAACTCCAGGCCTCAAGGGCCGGTGTCCTGCAGGTTTTAGATATCACCCTGGGTCAACACACCTGAATCAAATGAGAACTTCAAGACATGTTGAGGAGGTAATTTAACCATTTAAATCAGCTGTGTTGGCTCAAGGACACATCTAAAACCTGCAGGACACTGGCTGTTGAGGCCTGGAGTTGGACACCACTGGTTTATGCTTTGGTCAATGACTACAAGGTGCCCAAGTTCTGAGGCTGCTAAACCAGCCCAAATCATCACCCCTCCACCACCGTGCTTCACAGTTGGTGTGAGGTGTTTGTTGTAATATGCTGTTTGGTTTTCACCAAATGTTGTGCTGTGGATTATGACCAAACAGCTCCACCTTGTTCTCATTGTTCCAGAAGTCTTGTAGTTTCTTCAAATGTAAATTGGTGAACTTTAGTTGTGTTGTCATGTCCTTTTTAGAGAGGACGCCTTCTCCTGGATTTCCTCCTAACATACTTGTTCAGTATTTTTCTGATTATACCGACTTGAACTTTAACATTTAACATGCTAACTGAGATCCGGAGTCTGAAATGTAGTTCCTGGGTTATTTGCAGTTTCTCTGAACATTGCATTGTCTGAATTAGTCAGACTACCATAATTCCAAAACTTCTGCTTTTATAGAGGCGGTGCATTTGATAACTAGCACCTGGCTGTTTTTCACACACTGCTTCTGCATTTATTCATGTTGCAAAAATGCTGACACAGTATAATATGTTGTTCATCTGAAGTTTAAATTTTCAATTTTCAATTTGGAGACCAGCTAAGGACCAGATGATTTTCATTATATGTATAACATTAGTTTTAAAATTATTTAGCCTCTTTTTCTATAAATATAAATATAGATGTGTGCCTTTCTGATGGAAACATCCCATATAGTGGTATGTAGAAATTGAGTGTGATTTGTTTTTAATAGTCTATGACAGAAAAGGCAGTGAAGTGTAATGACACTATTTACTATATAAACTACAGACTCTTCAGTATTAGTGCAGTAGCATGTAGCATGTAGATGGGGGAAAAGTGGAGAAGCAGGACAGCATGCTCTTCTACGTCTAAGGTGCTATCTGCAGACAATGGCTGGCCCAAACATTCCTACATGACACAATGTCTACCCTTTTTTATTACCTTGTGGGACTAACTGTACCTGTTTATTTTTTGGCTATCAGACAATTCCAGATTCTGTATGAAATATTTCACAAATTGACTGGTTTTCTGTTAAGGGGGAATTGGAAATTTAACAAAAAAAAAGAGCGAATTTCTTTTGCATGTTATTTAAAAACATGCAAAATAATGCAGTAAAGTTTGCACCAATAAAGTTTGGTAGACTTTATTCTACGAAATAATAAAATAAAATGAGCATTTGTTAATATGTAGTTAAGTGATAGTTCAATTACAAACACACAGCATACAGTAGCTAGCATTTATCCAAATAATTAATCAGAGTTTGGGCTTAAACTTCCATTGAGGGAGAAATGACAATGAAAAGCAATGCCTATGCACTGGTTTTATTCTGTAAGGGTCTGCACAACACACTCTGAATGTCAATTTCTGGTATTGAGGCTTGGCAGAGCCGGGTGTAGATGCTTAAGAAATCACTCCGATGCCTGCCAAGTTTAACTTTATATAAGAATCTGCGCAGCACAGGGTTAAAGACAGAATTAGTTTATATACCTAATTTACCTTTTTCATGCATGATTTGAGTCAGCTTAGAAGTGCAGCTTTAACACAGAATCCAACACATCTACTTGGAAAGTGCTAAAAAATTGCCAGACATTTTATTTGTGTCTTATTTTGTGTATGTGTCTATGTGTGCGTGTTTTTGAATGTGTTTCTCGGTGTGCATGTGTGTGTGAGTTGTGCCTGTTTTCATGTATGTGAATTTGTGCACATTTGTGTGTGTGTGTGTGTGTGTGTGTGTGTTATTTATATGTTGATCGACAGGCCTGAAGACCATTGTGGGTGCTCTAATCCAGTCTGTGAAGAAGCTGTCGGATGTGATGATCCTGACCGTCTTCTGTCTCAGCGTCTTCGCTCTGATTGGCCTGCAGCTGTTCATGGGGAACCTCCGGAATAAATGTGTGATCTGGCCGATCAACATGACGGCTCTGTACCCTCCAAATGGCAGCAGGGCATTTGACTGGGGAGAATACATCATGAATACCTGTAAGTGTTGACGTTCAAATTTGATTAAACTTTGGGACAATGACTACTGTGGGATTGGGATAATAGAGAATGTGTATGCAGCATTAGAGATTCTTTGACTTAGTCATGATGTCTGAGGGATGAAATATTAACAGAAATGCTGACTCACTCGGGTAACACAGACTCTTTGCCCAGTGGCCAATGCAAGTGACTGCTCTCTCTCTCTCTTTTTAATAGCTAATTTCTACTTCCTCCCTGGTCAGCTTGATGCTCTGCTATGTGGAAATAGTTCTGACTCAGGGTAAGCCAGTCCTTCACTCAGTAAATCCTCACAATTATATTTATGCTATGTTTTCAGCAGCTATCTGCCATATTCCTGTTGTTCCACCACACATCTTAAGACATTATTAGAAACTTAACAAGGGGTCAGTCAGT
>VURO01011428.1:16830-36226 GCA_015108175.1 Pelvicachromis taeniatus
GTTATTTTCTTTATTTTTCTGCCTTGTGTTTTTGTTGTTTTTCCTTCCCAGAATCACAGCCAAGCTTACTTTGTTTGAGGTCACGGGGCTCGCCAATAAGCAACCTCCACCAACTCTCCTTTCATCAAGGAAGGCAGCCACAGGAGCAGGGACCCCACTGCTTTGTATCCTGTTTGAGACCAACCCCCTGGACGTGAGCGCTAACCAGCGGCTTCACGTAGAATCACAACCCTTGGAAATCATCTATGATGCTGTGAGTGGTGTCACTGAGTATGAATTAGCAGCAAAAATAAAAACCCTCAAAAGCAGTATGTATAAATTTGATTCTCTGTCTGTGTAGGTAACAGTGAACAGCATATCGGCGTTCTTCAGGCCTCCTGATGACATGCAGCTGGACGAGCTCACGAATGCAACCCTGATGAAGCTGGAGCAGTTTAGAGACCGCACAGCCACTGGTGAGTTTAAGATGCGCTGCAGATATCTGCTATCAGGGTTGATCTTTGGGATCACTAAGGACTTCTTTGATGGGCAAATATTTACATTCCTTGTTTAGTCTTCCTGTTTATGCTCTTGAAACTGATTGTTTCCTGAGGGTTTTTGAAGATTTTTCAAGCTCTTTTTTCCTTATTGAAGTTTTCTCCATATTATAACTTTTAGATGAATTTGGTATTTAAATATTACTTAAATTAATAAAATCTCAGTTCATAAACAAAGCCACAATTTAGTTAATTTTATGCAGTCCACAACAATAAAATTCACCCACCTTTGGAGACAAAGTTAGAGAGACTAATTTCCACTGAGATCGTTTGGACACAGTGGAGGGATACTGGATAACGTGTTGAGTATGTAGCTGCGGCAGGAGGAAAAACACAGAAAAGTCATGGATGTAATGATATGGAGGTTGGTGTGACTGAAGAGGATACTAGGGATCAGGTGAGATGAACGAAGATCTGCTGTGGTGTCCTTTACAGGTAGCAGCTGAAAGAAGAGCAAAACAAAATAATTTTGTGTGCTTTTATTTTTCTTTTACCCTGACTTGGTAAGGTTACTATTGATGACCTATTAACATTTTGTATTTCAGGTTTATTGTATGTGATTGAAACACAGAAGGTTCTCGACCTGAAGGTGAACTTGATGGCCTCCTACGTCATCGTTCCACAGACCGGCTTTTACAGTGGCACTGAGAACATCCTGCTGTTGGATCTTGGTCATTTCAAGGTGGGGATGTGTCAAGTGTGAATATAGATTGACAGCAGGCTGGAAATCCAAGGTATGAAACTTATCAATTACACATGCCTTTGTGTTTCTGTGCTTTTTCAGATGTCCAGTCAAAGCAGGAAAAATCTACCTCAGCTGTGTGTAACTTCCAGCAACATTGAGGACATCATGTCCAGAGCTTATGATAGCTTTGATGTACAGCTTGAAAGCCTACAGTTTCTTTATAGTAAACCAGGTACACACACACAAATACATTTGTAACACATTGAAGGTTTTTGACTGGTACACATAATGTCGATTGATGATGTGTGGTTTGAGAGTTTATTCTAATTACTGTTTATAAATCACTAAGCTTAAGCTTTGTTAATATTGAAAAAAGTCATACAGACAGGAAGAGAAAATGTCTTTGACAGTGATTGGCACTTGTTGCTCTAATGGCTTTACTATTTCTTAGCAAAGAAAATATTCCATTGATTTCAGAAGGTATTGTGTCAAAGCACTTAAGATCCTTATTGTTGAAGGAGGGATTTTGCCAAACTTACACATTGGTCCGGCAGAAATATTTCTTGTTTTTACTCCGCCTCTGTTTGGACTCAGTAGAAATATAAAACTTTATCTCCGTGTGATAGATGGTAACTGGAAAAAGGCCCGCAAACAGAAACGGTCAGCACTTCACATCCTAGAGCCAGTGGATCTAAAGATGGTTTTCAGCAGGGCAATGGTCAATAAAGACTCCCGCATGCCAAAGTAAGTGTGTTTCTGGTTAACAGCCAACTGATGGCAAAATGAAATCTGTGTAAGAAAATCTGAACTTGCTCTAACCCTTTTCTTTGGAGAAATTAATATTTTTCAATCCAAACATTACTAATTATTCATAAATATAGAATGGGTTCACAACTGAAAACATTGACCTTCCCAAGTTGTAAGGACCAGAGCTAAGAGTATTAGGTAAGCTAAAGTTAAAGGTTGTAAGTTCTGTATGCACCTTTGTGTAATTGTCTTATAGATATAAGATGTCTGGAGAGCTTCCTCTGTTGTCTCTTCGTATTTCTGATGTAAAACTTCGAAGTGTTCTGGAGCTGGTGGAAAGCATCCCGCTGCCTGAAAGCAAACCTGCTGCACGCGGCAATGCTCCGTCATCAACTCCAAAGGTAAGGTCAGAGGGGTACATAGATGGCCCTCTCCGGGTATTGTGATGATTAAATGAACTGCTTTCCACAAGAAATTTCATAAGATCACTACAAACTAGAATCCTGGGAATCTCGGAGGTTGTGTGCATCAGCTGCAAACAAATTAAGCCTTCAAATCTCTTAATAGTAATTACTGTTGTTGTTGTTGTTGTCCTTTACAGTGCCTTTTTTCTTTTTTTCTCTCTTTTTTATTAGCCTAGGCAGTCTTTCACCCCTCATCTCACTCCCAGAAAACCTCTGAACTTTGATCAGCGCTCTTCTCTCATTTTTGAGTCATGTGAGACCATCAGCATCACCTCATTAGGTAAGACAGTTTTGTTTTGCTCCTACTGCCAAATATCTTTTAAAAATCTTGTGTGTATTCCAGATTGTGTTTATTTTTGTTTATTATGTCTCAGGGTCAGAGGAGGATCTGTTCTATGATGCGCCCACCTCTCCCATTGGCGATAAACCATTTTTTCCAGATAATCCCATGCCGCTGCGCTATGTCGATGCAAGCAAAAGAAAAAGTCTCATCAAGGAAGATCCACAAAAGAACATGACCAACTTCTCTATGACATTTGAGATCAGTGAGGTACAGAAATATTTTTCTTTTCCTGTTTAAAAAAACAAAATTAATCCTTACTCACTTCAGCTTTAGATATCCAGTGTCAGACACACTTTATTTGTATTACCTTCTTTCGTTCTGTTTTCCTCCACAACTAAACATAATTATCAAATTCTGTGAGAATTATTTTTATTTAACCTTGTTATCAGTCATTTTTGTTATTTCTGTTTGAGGTAAAGGAAAAGAAAATAATAGAATTCTAACTCTTTTCTCTTTAGCGTTCCTTTTTTAAATTTCTCCACCGTTTATTTTTGTGACCACCTTTTATTATCATCTTTCCCATCGTCTCTGTGTCCTCTGTGTCCAGTTTTCTGTTCAGCTGTGTCGTTTGTCTGGAAGTATGGAGGTCATGGTGCTCCACTTAGACATAGAGGGTCTGGGCACGGAGCTGAAACTGCGCACCTTTGACATGACATCTAATACCTACTTACGAGAGATCTGCCTTAAGTGTCCTGAATACATGGGTCAGTAGATACCAGCAATATCTTAATTTTTGTTAAACATTTGACGATTACAATTCATGTCAGTCTTTGCTTATGTTTTTATTAGACATGCTTTGTTTGTTCCTTATGCAGATTCTGAAGACAAGCAAGTACAGCTGATCACCACACTAGACAACAGAGAAGACGATCTGCTCACTCTGGAGTATATTAAAGTAATATAGGATACATTGTGTGAAAATATTTCAGAATATTTTCAATATATTTAAAAAATATTGTAAATTACCATAATATTAAAGACTGGATGAATTTTTCTAGGCTGACAAGAATGGTCCAGACTTCAAGTCTCAATATAATAACACTGAGCAGCTCATCAGGGTGAGGAAAATGTTAATAAACCAGCAATAAAAAATTTTTTTTCTCCATTTACTTACTGTTGCCATTTTGTTATTTATAGCATGTTGTTATTTAGGGCATGCTGAGAGATGATGAAATGCCACAGTTAACAACAGCGTTTCTTCTTCAGTAATCATTAATAATGGGTAGAAGAATCACAATGTCATTTCACACATAACAGGTTCAGTTTTATTGATTTCATTTTTCTTCATCAGGTGACCTTTTCATCACTGGATGTTCACCTCCATACAGAGGCTCTCCTCAATACCATGAACTTCCTCAGTAAGCTCCTTCCTGAGTCTAACAAGAAGGAAGGACAGCAGGAGGAGCTTCCCACCATCCCTGAGGAGGATGACGCTGAAGCAGAGAAGGAGGGGGAGAAGAAGGAGGAAACTGCTATAACCAAGAAAAAACGTAACTGATATTATCTGCACGTTGTTATTGTCTTGCCATTTATAAGAACATTGTACTACATGAGCAGATATTTCACAATTAATGAAACTGATTTTCAGGGCAGAATCAAAGGTTAAATATTAGACTAGAAATACTTTTCTTTTTTTGTCATCTGCTCCCAATAAATGTCTTTATTTCATTGTCCTTGACCTTTTTTTTTTCACAGCTTCAAAAAGGTCCAAATTTGCTGATGTGGTTAATCTACATATCAAAACCGATCTCCGCTGCCTTAAAGTTTTCATTCGAGGACAGAAGGCCAGGATCTCAGAGATCAGTATTGAAGGTAGGAAAGGAACAGTTTTCTGTGTACTTGGTATTCTGACTCTGCTTTCTATAGCATTTATTTAGTGCTTAATATTTCTGCTATTCTCTACTGTATACAGAGTTTTCTAATAAACCTTTTCTGGTCAAATCTTCGATTCATTGTACAACTTTGGGCTTTTGTAATTGTCCAGGTCTGGTTTCCGAGGTCCTGATGAGGAAGAAGGGAATGGAGGTTTCAGCCAAACTGAAGAACATTGTGATTCTGGACTGTAACAAAGAAGCTTTTTACAAAAAGGTACCAACTTCCAGTGCTTATGAATGTTTACAATTGTACTTAAAGAAATGCAAAAGAAATGGGTCATTGTTTCCAACATTATTGTTTCTGGTCTTCATTTGTGAAGTTGTTTTGTGTTACTTGCTGACTATGTGGCACAGGCATATCTGAATAACAACTTTTTAATAAAACTCTGCTCTTTCTGTGCCACTCTTTGTTTTTTCTAGGCTGTGTCCATAGCAGATAAGGAAGTGTTTGACTTCCGCATGGTAAACTATACAGATGCGACTGAAGGAGATGCCTATCTGGACATGTCTAACGTTGACACTACTGTTACACTGAGTGTGGGCTGCATTCAGGTCATCTTCCTCAACAAGTTTCTCTCATCTATACTGGTAAGAATCACTTTTCTGGGCAGAATCAATCTGTTGCTCTTATCCATTTTTGTTCACATGTAAAACTTTAAAGTGGTGTTTTAATTGCTTAGATATAGTAATAATGAAATTATAAGTCATGTATAGTTATTTACTTTACCTCTGTATATTTCTGCATTCCAGCTTCATCTTATTAATTTCTCTCCCCATCTCCTTATAGGAGTTCGTCAATAACTTCCAGGAGGCTAAAGAGGCGCTGACTGAGGTAACAGTTCAGGCTGCGGAAAAAGCAGCATCAGGCGTGAAAGAACTGGCTGAACGGACCACTCGGATCGCTCTTGATGTCCACTTCAACGCACCCGTCATCTTCCTCCCCCAGTCCTCCTCTTCATCAAATGTCATTGTAGCTGACCTTGGTCTGCTTTCTATCAAAAATCGTTTCGCCAAGCAACCCTGTAAAACCGATGCCAGTATCCCCCCTGTTGTGGATATAATGACTGTGAGACTGACTGACCTTAAGATGTACAGGTCAGTTTCTGTGGGATGTATTATTTAAAAAATATGCATGCTTGTCTTTGTGATTGTTTGGAATTTGCATTATTCTGATAGATCTGTGTAAATCTGTGTTTTTGTTGCTTTCAGAGCCAAATATAAAATTGAACATTTGGAAGAAGAGATCCAACTGCTGAAGCCAGTCAGCCTAGACTTGGAAATCCGTCGAAACCTTTCTTCTAGCTGGTACCATGAAATACCTGACATAGAAATCGGGGTCCATCTAAAGCCCATGAGTGTAAGTGTGTGTGTGTGTATATATATATATATGTATATGTGTGTGTATATAGATAGATAGATAGATATCTATAGAGATATAGATATATCTTACCTGTTTGGTTTTTCAGAGTTTTGAGAATAAAAATAGTTTGATCAACATCATCTGTCTTTGTTCCCAACAGCTGCTCCTATGCCAGAATGACATGATCATTGTCCTGAGGACTCTGAACGACAATCTGTCAGAGAAGTCTGATGCTGGTCCACCTCCAGCTGCTCTGCCTGCCACTGACCCCTCCTCTGACACTGTATCCAACAAAGACTCCCAAGAGTCGGGGACCACTGGACCACCCAGCAGTAAGTTGTTGTTGTTGTTGTTGTATATGGTTATGTTTAGTATGTTTATGTGTGTTTGGTAGAGCCTCGAAATTAGACGTGTGATTTAACAGCCTGGTCAGATGTTTTTACTAAAACAAACAAACAACAGAAAACAAAAAACAGATGAGTTGTTGTTTGGCAGGACAAACTCACACAAAACTATGTAGACAATGAAATCTGTAATATGTTCTCCTTGATTAGAAGTATAGTGCACAATTCTGACTAAAATCCAGTAGTTTGTCTTTTAATCTGAGTTCTGTGCTCTGATAATGTTGTTAATAGGTAACACAGTGGTGACAGCTGCTGTTGTGGAGATGCAGAAAAAAAGCAAGCTGAAAAAGAACACACTGAAATTAAACTTCAAGTTTGACTCATTGACTGTGGTTCTGTACAGCTCCAATGAGGATAAGGTAATGCCAAGTCTGTTACATATATAAAAAACATGTACAAGTCATATCTATATCATAGAATTGGCCTTTTCAGCCTTTATTTTGTGAGACACGTTTAGTAAAGAAAGTCTGTGTAATTTCTGGTTTCTGGTAATAGCAGTTAGACCCACATCATGAGCAATCAGACCCACAACATGAGTGGTCAGACCCACATGATGAACAGCTGAAGCTAGCAGAGTTTACTCTGGGCACCATCTCCACCTCTGTCCACATGTACTCTGACAGCTCCATGAAGGCCTCAGTACAACTCACTGAATGCCTTCTAGACGACAAGAGGCCAAAAGCCAAAAGTATCACATCAAGGTACGGCTACCACTTGTACAGCTAGTTACACATTTAGACTTTAAACATAAAAACAGTCACGTCTCGATGGATCAGTGTAAAGTACATTATTTTATTGTTATTTTGCTTTTCTCTAGGATGATGGCAATGTGTCCTGGTGCAGAACAGAACAACATGGTGGAAGTGAGCTATCGTCAAACCCGTGAAAGCACAACTTTAGATACAGTGGTGCAGGATGTGTATTTATGTGCCAGCATGGAGTTTCTGCTCACGGTGGCCGATATCTTCCTTAAGGCCACCCAGCAGGGTTTTGCTCAGGTGCCACAACCCAAGAACAGTGCTGGCGATAAAAAGAACATTAACTCATCAGTCACATCTAAAGAGTCTGGTGAGTTGACTTTATCAGTTTTAATCTAGCTAAGTGAAAACATGTCAGTTCTCTTAATCAGACAAGCTTAAACTGACAAATTATGCCCATCTTTGTTTTGACTTGTTTATAAATCTTTCATTTTTGACTATTTCGGTAAAATACATTTTATATACTTGTTTATAATGAGTCTAGATTATGAGTTTTGCGATTATCAGGTTAAACTGGCTTATTCTAATTATTTAACATGAATTTTTACTCTAATACTCTCTGTGCCTCCTAACTGCAGCTCCAGCCACAGTATCAAAGACAGAAATGAATGTCTTGGTGCGAAATCCAGAGATTGTATTTGTAGCTGACCTGACCCGTGATGACGCCCCAGCTCTGGTGATGACCACAAATTGTGAACTAGTAATGAAAAATGGTGCAGAAGGATCACGGATGATTGCTGTTATCAAGGACCTCAAGGTTTATATTTGGATTGTATTGTGCTAGTGGAAATCACATTATCAAAGAATTCAAAATTATGTATTCAGAGGAAATGTTAATATTTCTTAACACATGTTTAAATTGAAATATGATTTTTTTTTTTAAACTGCTCACTCTTGTTGTAGGTTGTTGCCTGTCCATTCTTAAGACAAAAGAGGAGAAATAATGTGACTACAGTGCTTCAGCCATGTCAGGTGTACTTTGAAAGTACTCAGTCTCTAACCTCCCCTCAGGCTATGGAGGTCACCATTAACGCTCTCTCACTTAAGGTATTTGTTATGTTAATGTTACATGATTGTTTGTTTGTTTCCTTAGTTCCAACTTCTTTGTTGTTTGCAAGTGAAATCTTTTTTTTCTTCTTTTTTTTTCTTTGAACTTTTTGGGGGTTTAAAAACTGATGTTGTGGGTATGCGTGCTTAATTAAATGAGACAGAAAGTCAATCACTAGATCTGGTTACAGTATTATGATACCGTGAAAATACTGTTTTTTGATTAAAAAAAGTTTCAGACTTGTGTTTCCTGGGAATGGATATAACAAAAGGACATATTATTGCAGCTCTAACGAGACTGTATCTGCACTAGTTGGTGAAAATTGAGTCAAACAAAAGCTCATTTTAAAAGCAAGACATTTAATTCTGTCGGGCAGAAGCGCCTAACCTTAAGTAGCTTGCCCAACTATGCAGTCATTAGTTAAATATCTTGCGTAGCAGCATGTCTCAATAGGCAATATAGGCTAGCTAGCTTATTTCTCAATAGACAGGAGTGTTTAGTTAACTTCTCCATAACTGACGCAAGCTGTTTTTTTTTTTGTTTTTTTTTGTGTTTTTTTTTAGTTTGTCTAATCCTGAGCCAAAGTCTTCATCATAGGCCAGGATCTCATACCACTTAGCCATGCGGCAATGTGTTTGGTGTGATTTGTCATTCCTGTAGGACCTGATTGACTTGACTGCTGTTGCTGCTTGTCATGTCTCTTTTACTCTGAGAGTCAAGCTTATGCAAGTAACCTTACATTTTATCTCCCTGGTGTCTGACTCATGCACAGGTATCTCCAGTCATAATCAACACCGTGATTACCATCCAGTCAGCACTCACTCCAACAGCGGAGACCCCTGAGAAGCTGGACAGCCCTGTTAATGTGAACCTATGGGATAAGCAGAGTTGGAAGGAGCTCAAACTCTGGTTCCTAGAAGAAGAGGACCATGAAGACACAAAATCAGTGACTCGCTTAATACCACAGGGAGAGTCCCTAAAGGTAATTATCAGCATTTTGGCTGAATTATAATATGGTAAAGCTGACTGCATGCTGTGATATAACAACTTATGATTTCAATTTGCAAAATAATTGCAGGTGAACATCAAATCAATCTGTGTGACTCTGGAGGCTGGAGTGGGACATCGCACCATCCCCATGCTTTTGGCAAAGTCCTCCTTCAAGGGAGATGTGGAGAATTGGTCCACACTCATTAACTTATACAGTCAGCTTACCCTGGAGGTAACGCAAACCAATAGAGATGTGGTTATTTTAATAGATTGGTTGCTTTTCTGAATTTTGCTCTATTTAGTAATGCACTTTATCTTTAGGTTCACTATTATAATGACGTGATGGGAGTGTGGGAGCCACTGCTGGAGCCTTTAGAAGATGAGACAAGAGATGGTTTCAGACCATGGATGCTGGAACTGAAGGTACTGATGTATACTTGCATCCTGCACGCATATAGCATACTTAAAAATAATACTTAAAAATACACATGGTGTGTATAATACTTTACTGTCGTTTAACCAGATGAAAAAGAAACCAGTGAAGTACTCAGCCTTCTCAGATGAAGTGGATTCCAATATCCCAGACTATAAGACGGTCATTGTCATCCACAGTAACGATCAGCTCAACATCACGCTTTCCAAATGTGGACTGGCCATGCTGAGTAACCTGGGCACTGTAAGAAAAATACTTTCAAAGGCTTGACAGAAAATACCTGTTTATGGGTGTGTATCGATGTGTAATTTGCATGTTTTGTCTTTCCCCAGGCGTTTGCAGAAGCTGCCAAACAGACAGCAGAGTGTTTTCAAAAGGATGCAGCTCCATTTGTAGTCAAAAA
This sequence comes from Pelvicachromis taeniatus, assembly GCA_015108175.1. Taxonomy (NCBI): domain Eukaryota; kingdom Metazoa; phylum Chordata; class Actinopteri; order Cichliformes; family Cichlidae; genus Pelvicachromis; species Pelvicachromis taeniatus. The sequence goes on from VURO01011428.1 coordinate 26,876, forward strand.
CCGTCTTGGCCTAACAGTTTCTGTGCGCCACAGCGAGATGTTTTGTCCTGTTGGACAGCAGAGTATCGCTAATACTGTCAAACTGCAGAATGGTGAAACCTTTGAAATGGACTATTCAACCACAACGGACACTGATCATTTCTCAGCAATGACCTCTTTGAGTGGAAAAGACTATTACATACAGCCTAGTGAGTTACTTTACTATCACAGTTATGCTGAAAATAGACAGCAATGATATATCTACAGTTATCGCCAACTACACAAACATAAGACATAAAGTATATGTTTTATTTCTTTATTTTATGGCAGCACAGTGGCGCAGTGGTTAGCACTGTTATCTCACAGCAGGAAGGTCCTGAGTTCAATTCCACCCATCAGGCCAAAGTCTTTCTGTGTGGAGTTTGCATGTTCTCCCTGTGTTTGTGTGGGTTCTCTCCGGGTACTCCGGCTTCCTCCCACAGTCCAAAGACATGCAGTTAATGAGGATAGGTTAATTGAAAATTGGAAACATATCTGATGATGTTGGTTGTTGTTATCAGTAACCAATTTTTAACTTCATGCCAGTCAGAAAACACCTGTAATTTCTTCTTTTTTCTTTTTCTTTTTCCAGCTCCGGATGGTCACACCTCAGCCAGTGTGATCCCTTTGATCAAAGTGGGCCGGGGAATGTACAGTGTAATGCACAACAACTCAGGAGTCACTCGTTTCCTGGTCTGTCAGATTTCCTCTGTAGACGACAGCAAGTACATCAAGATCCGCTCTCCTTTCCAGGTATGTAGGATGATCATTCCCATCATATGTATATCATCCCGTGTAAGTACAGTGAGCTGTCTCTCAAATTACATTAATCACTGACTCAATGTAATTAAAGTTACCTTTCATATAAAAGTTATTTAAAAAAAAAATTCTTTTCAAAATGCACTACCACTTTTTGTTTGGGGCTTGCTGCTGCTGATATCCATGTTAATAAACATTTTATTTAATACACCATGCTAGTACCACATTGGTCCCACTGTTTCACTTCATAAATGCCTTAATATTGGAACAGATTCAACAAGGTGCTTGAAAGGTTCCTCAGAGATTTTGGTCCATGTTATTTGAGATGATTTGAGCTTTGTGACATGGCACAAAGCTCAAGGAAGCAGCCATGAGATGATGGGTTGCTCCCAGCGTGGTCTTCTGGTGCTGTGGCCCATCTGCTTCAAGGTTCTGCGTGGTTGCATTTAGAGATGCTCTTCTGCATATCTTCCCTATACCTTCCCTGAGCTACTGTTGCCTAGTTATCAATTTGAAGCAGTCTGACCGTTCACCTCTGACATCAACAAGGCATCTTTGCCAAGGGAACTTTCTTTTCCACACTGCATCTGTAAACCCTAGAGATGATTATGTGGGCAACATTTCATATTTGAAATGTATAAAATTGATCATCTTGTTCTGGTCAGGGTCAGTGATATTTTTCTTTTTAATTTATTTATTTTTTGTCTGTCTCTTCCTCTTACTGTCCTTTTACCAATGTCAAATATAACTTTTTTTGAACTTTGCCTTGAAGGCCAACCAACCTTGTTATTATTTAGTTCTATTAAGGGCCAACCCACTACTCTTTGTATTTTGTTTAGAGCCTGTAATGCTCTCTGAAGGGAGTGGTATATATTGAGTTTCAGTTTAGAATTGCAACCTCAGAGATCAATGTTCCAGACACTCAACTATCCTTTCTTTAATCATTAAATGTCATTTATGGCATTTAATAAGATGCCATATGAATGCCATAATGAATTTAGTGGCTTCACAGTGTAGTCTTTGCCTCTTAGTTTGTCACTATCAAGCAAAAGATCTTCTGTTCGTGGAGGAGACACAGATGCCTCTGGGGTTGCATCAGGAAGGATGTTCAGTGTAGAAATCTCCTAAATTAAGCCTAGGAAGCTATTCACTGTGGCAACTCAGAAAAAGTAGCTTTTAATGTATAAGCCAATATGCCAAGATAGGTCTTTAAGATGCTCAATTGTCAGTAACCAGTAATTTGTTTTTATTGTCTTTTACTACGCAGCTCATCAATCATTTCTCAATATCATTCAACGTTTTTGAAGGATCAACCCTTCTGGGTACTGCTCTCCCTGCCGAGGAGTTCTGTGTGCCTCTAGACTCATATAGGTGGGAGCAAATGCTTACATTGGCACACATCTTAACACACTCACTCTCTATTTTGTTTCCTGATCTTTTCTGTTTCCGTTCAACAAAAAACCCAATAACCTCTAACCTTTACTGCCCTTACCCTCTAATCAGGTCTGAGCTGAGCCTTCAGCCAGTAATAGAGGGCACAGATGATGATCAGAGTGAGCAGTACGATTGCTCAGAGGGTTTCAGTTACGAGGACGTTAACAACCTGGAGCCTAAGACACGCCTCCAGCAGATCTGCCGTCGCCGTGGAAACCAAGGTGGTGTGATGACCATCAACATTGTGCCGTTAAAGGATGCAGTGACGTGCAAAGAGACCGGAGATGCTGGGGAGAATTTTGACGTGCCCTTCGTGCTTCACCTGTGGCCTTCCATCCTGCTACGCAACCTTCTGCCTTACACCATCACCTACAGTCTAAAGGTAAGATGCATGTAATAATCTGTACTCAGGTAATCCACTAAACATGATGGTAGTTCCCATCTTTAAGAAGGGGGACCAAAGGGTGTGTTCCAACTATAGGGGAATCACACTCCTCAGCCTCCCTGGGAAAGTCTATGCCAGGGTGCTTGAAAGGAGAGTCCGTCCGTTAATCAAACCTTGGATACAGGATGAACAATGCAGTTTTCGTCCTGGTCGTGGAACACTGGATCAGCTCTGTATCCTCTCAAGGATACTTGACGGTGCACTTGAGGGAACTTTTTTGGTGATATATTTAGTACTTAACATTTTTATCCTGTTCATACCTGTAGTCTTCCTATGTAAGAAATTAATTTAATTTTCTTTAAAAGTTGGCAACGAACTGAAAGCAACAGGGTGGAAGCTTCAAAGTGCAGAGACACCAGTTTATTTTCTTTATCCTGTTGCTCAACAGAACAGTGGAGTTTCTGCACCTGAGGCTACTTTGGACCCTGGTCACTCTGCTCAGCTTCACACTGCAGTCATCAACCAGTCAAGTCTTGATCTTCGCTTGATTGAGTACTTGGCTCAGGATTGGTCTTCTGTATACAGGTCTGACTTAATCTATCCACACTTTCCCAGCAGTGCAGTCCCCATTAATTTATTTCACATTTCTGATACAAACAATTATTGTCTTGTGCAGACTCAACAGTGATCAGGAAGAGATCACCTTCATTGTGTTCCATTCTCTAAAAGAGGATGATGAAGATGGAGACGCAATGGAGAGGAAGAGGGCTGAGCTGGATATAGCGGTTCATGTTAAATATGATCTAGGGCAGATGGTGGTTGCTATCCATTCACCGTACTGGATGATAAATAAGACAGGCAGGTTGTTGCAGTACAAGGCTGATGATATCCACCGCAAACATCCCAAGGACTACAACATGCCGTTGCTCTTTTCATTCAAGCCTCGGTACTTCTTGCAAAAAAATATGGTAATTATTTAAGGTGATAATTTCTTTTAAGTCAGCCTTAGTGAAAGCTGTCTAAAGGAAACAAGATTGATTATTGTTGACAGTGGTCCCAATTCATTACATTTATTAGCCTGCAGTTTATGTATAGTTTTATTAGACAATTTGATTACATTGATTATTTCCTCCTCCAGGTTCATCTTATGATTTCAGAGAGTGAACTATCGGAAAAATTCTCTCTGGACACAGTTGGGAGCCACGGGGACGTGAAATGTAAAGGCAGATACAAAGACTATCTGGTAAAAATTTGAAGTTTTATCGCTTTAGATAAAAATGTTAAAAATGTTTAAATGAAGAGGTTAGCTAAGAAAAAGTGGTATAGTCTCTGAGGCGCTTCTCATTTGCACTGGAGATGTGCAGGTTGATAGATGAGGTCAGGCAGCAGTCTGCATGGACTGTGATGTTTGCAGATGACATTGTAATCTGTAATGACAGTAGGGAAGAGGTGGAAGCATGATATGGAGATAAGTGGAATGATTGTCACTGGAAGAAAGAAAAAATACATTTGTGTGGATGAGAGGGAGACAGGTGGAATGGTAAAAATGTTGAGAGAGTGAAAGTAGATGAGGGAGGATGGAGACAGAGGATCCACTGTGGTGAATCCTAAAGGAAGCAACTAGGAGAAAAAGAAGATCCAAAGAGGCAGGTGTATTGGATATGTACTCTTTTTGTATTCACGTAATATTTCTGTCTTATTTTCAGGTTGGTGTGAAGATTGATACAAGCAGTTTCAGTCTGACCCGCATTGTGACCTTTGTGCCCTTCTACATGCTGGTCAACAGAACTAAGCACAGTGTGTTCATATGTGAAGAGGGGCAAGAAACTTGGACTGAGGCAAAACCAGAACAGGTCAGAGCCTGTTCTGTTTTTTCTCTTTTTGAACAATGCAGGTTGAGGTCTTGGTTTAGGTTTGACTATATAATAGACACCAGATTCTGGGTATTCTTATATTTAACTTTATAAACAGATGTGATGTAACAACTGAACATGTATTCTGATTGATTTCGATAATGTGACTAAAGGTTTCTTGTGCATGAGAATGCTTTATTTAAAGACTTTCTTGATAAAGTTTTGAAATGTATTTACTCACTGATAAGTTAACAAGACGCATTTATCATATTGTTTTTTCCCCATATTTAGTCAGCCATACCTTTCTGGCCTGAGAGAGACACTAAGAAGCTTAAAATTAAAGTAGCAGATGGCTTGTCACCTCCAGTGACTATTGACTTCACACGTCGAGAGAACTGCTTATTGCTGCATCTGGACAACAAAGTAAGCAGACATGCACAGAGTGATAATATTTGTGTGTGCATATAAGTTTTGTTTTTTTACACAATAAGTGATTGAGGTGATTAAAATGATTTTCAGACACATGCCTTTTGTATTATGGCTTTCAGACTGTTGCTTGTTTGTTTTCCGTAGGTGGGTGGGATTATAGTAGACATGAATCTGTCGGAACACTCGGCCACTATCCAATTTTCTGACTACCATGATGGCGCAGCCCCTTTCCTCATCATCAACCACACTACAAATCAGACTCTTCTGTTCCATCAGAGGTGAGAGAACCGAGGGGGCACATTTAAAAGGAGATATCGAAACTGTTTTAAGCTTCTTTAGGTTTCACTAATGGCAATTATTTGCAGAATAGTCAGTGTCTTCCATACAAACCACTTGCAACCATAGCAACCTGCTAGTGAACGAAGCAATCACAACGAGGCTATTGGTTTAGCACCATTTTTGTGACTGATTTCACTCAGCTACAGCCAAAAACTTTCATCAATCATTTGCCAACTGGTTGTCCTTAGCAAATAAGGGTTGCCAGAGGGTTGAACTGGTCTCTACGCCACTGAGGTCTACACTGTTTTTTAATAAATTCTCTTTACTTGGGACTTTCAGTCTTTAGTTAAAGTGTTTTGTTTTGGCTTAAAGTTTTTTTTCAGTTACATTTGTTGTGTGTGTGTCTTTTGTTTTATCTATTTTATGAAGAGCAGCCATTAATTTTACAGGTTTCTGTACTCAAAACATTCACGTTTGCATGTTTTATTGACTCATGTCTTTGCATATTTGTTGAGTAATGATATTGTTTTTCTGTTCCAGCTGCCTCAAACAGTTAAGTTAATAATAACTGCCTGTGTTTGTTTTTGCTGATAGCAGTTTGTTTGTGTGTTGTGGGTCATGCAGTGTCCGGACAGAATCCTCGTGGGTGGCTGACGAGATACTTGACCTCTCCTTCTCAGTGGAGGAGGACAGGTAGAACAATATGAAAAAGGGAAACACAGCTGACAAACTCTGAACTCAAAATAAAGATATGGAACGAGGAACAGGAATTACAAAAGAGGATTATCAGTGTAGTTACATTGTCATCACCAGAGAAAAGTGATTCCTTATAGGAAGTAATCAGTCTAGTAAACTTTCACAAAAGGGGAAAACAATTTAAACACACATCAGTACATTTGGTTATTTAAACCGCACTATGGGTAACGCATGGGTTGTTTCATGTTAGCTTATGAAATACCTCCCACAGGATCATCTAAGATTTGCCTAAAAAAATTCCATCGGAACGAGTTTAGCAAAACTGTCTGTCATTTGTTAGTTTTTTTTTCAAAGAAGGTAGGGGTGTTTTTAGACATTTTTCTAACATCATTTTTTGAAGGCTTGTTTTATAATGCCATTGTCTAGAAAAATAATTGGGCTTGGTCTTTGAAATTTACCATGACTCTTTGCATGTGGACTCATAGGAGCGTAGCTCAGGTTAACATAGAATGATGAATATTTGGGTGTCTGACAGCACATGCAGAAACCACAATTTTGTAGGTGCGAGACTTCAAATTTCTTTACAGCTTCTCATATACAATTCACATAATGGTCTTTCAAACCGAACCCAAATCAGGCGAATGGTTTCACAGATCATAGAGCTTAAATATAGAGATATTAACAAACACGTTTGGATGCCATGTACCAAACCACCAAAGTGTATTTTTCACCTCGAATTTGTTCAGGGAAATCTGAGATGATCCGGTTTTATGTTTTTCAAATGGAATGAGCCAAATTATCTTGAAATAGCAAGTAAAGCAGTAGGAAAATTGAAAAATGAAAGAGGGAATCTGGACGAGGCCAAGAGGAAGGATCAAGTATATCATGAAGATGTCTCCAAACATTAACCAGAGGCAGAACTATATGAATGATGCAGCAGCTAATTATGGTTTGGTCTGAATGTTACATAAATGGTTTATTTGAATGCAGAGTTTGGTCAGATTGAAGAGTGTAGATAAACCTAAGTGTAAAAAAGATGCTTTCAGCTCTGATTCTAGTTTCCCTGTGTACTCTGCTCCCTTAACCAAACTTATATTACAGTTGTATTTAGTAATCGCTGTACTTTCAATATTTCTTGTTACTGTGTATCATGGCCTACTTCTGCCAAAGTCAAACTCTATTTCTTAATACTTAAGATAAGTATTAACTTAATATATATAAGACATTTATACAAGACCTACCCAGTTGCCCACTTATCTTTTTTACTACAAGTCTTTTACATGAAATTTACACAGGTCTAAAGGAGCAGAATACAAATCTTAAGCCTTTTACTCAGTGTTGCTTTCATCTCTGATATGAACTTATAGAAAAATTTGAATGCTCCTGACTGGATGTGATTCTTCCAAAGGAATCACACCCCACCTGCTTCTTCCTAGTGCTTTTTATACCCTTTTTTAGATTGCAGCTTCGCCTCTTCTTCCTTCAGTCTTCATTTTATTTTCCAGTGAATATTTGTTTAATCAGAATCCTGACTAATACATATGTGAACGTGCATTTTTCAGCCTTTTATTTCCAGGAGAGAGTTTGGGGACCTGTGGGTGACATATTTCTGTCTTTTGATGAAAATTGGTGATGCAGGCTGAGAGACAACTCAGAGAATATGATTGCTGGCATGGGTCTTGATTTTGGTGGATGGACTCTGTTGTATTTTCCTTTTTATAACTGTTACACGGTTATAACTGTAACTATAACCGTTTCACAGCTTTAACTCATGTTGCTGATACATATAGCATGTGTCTGTCTTGGTGGGTTTGTGTACATGCAGCTCTCAGAAAAAGGCGGAGCATGAGGAGCTAGAGGCTGGGAAAGCTGTGTACTACACCTGGACTGAGCCCACTGGGTCACGAGCGCTCTCCTGGAAATGCGGCACTTACACTGGGACACTAAAGAGTGAAGAGGTACTGCACATGAGTCAGAATAATAACTGTCTGAATAACAATGTTTATCATTATTACTTTTTTCTCCAATGACACTATCTTACGCTGTCAAAACAAAATCAGTTTATGCTTTGTAAAAAAAAGCATTATTTGTTGTTTTAAGTGTAAATTTGATTAGGCAAGCTTTGCTTAAAGATTTGCATATTAAAAGCCTATCAAAGTTGCTATTTATAAATGATATCCTGCGGTTAAAAAGGCTGTACTGCTAGCTTAAGCCGGTAATTGTAATGAGCTCACTGAAAGTATTTCCCTTGCAGAATGTGCTACATTTTACCTGCTGGTTTTCCTATGACTGTGTGCGAGCCTCCCTGACGTCTGATATTTTTTGCAATATTTCTGTACAAACCTTACAGTAACCTGTGAATATAATTGTTAGCCAGATGAATTACTACGTCATTGACGTTCAGATTTTAAGTAGGAGGCCTTAAAGGTAGTATCACCTTTGCAAATTAATTGTTAATTAACTGGAAATGTTACTGCTGGTGATGAATTTTTCATAAATTGGTCTACCTTTAGTTTAACACTGTATAGATATAAATCATGTAAATCTGGATCAGCATCTAAATAAAGATTGAAGATACTGAAGTTTAAATGCTTTGTCTTTCAGGATCTGTGGGAGGACATAAACAAAGAGGGCAAACTTTTTGTTATTTCCTTTTATGAAGGTAAAGTTGAACGATCTAAAAATGCTCAGCTGTTTGGTGCAGTTTAATATTCTGAAACATTGTTTAGTTTCCACAGTTTATTGTCAGTGCTTAATTGTTGCCATATTGTAGTAATATAATTTCTAGAAGATGAAAAAAAGATGTAAAAAAAAACAAACAATTTACTGGCAGGAAGTTAGAGTTATAAACTGCAAGTCTCAATCATGTCTAAGTTTTTATTTATCCCTGATTAATTTTGTAATGGTAATGAAAAACAATAGCAACAACTTTCCGTTGGGTTACAGAGGATATCTGTATTGTTTTTGTTTATTTATCTGTTCTAAGGTCTCCAGCGTATTGTGCTATTCACTGAGGAGCGACGGGTCTTCAAGCTGCTCTGTGACAATGAGATGGTGCAGCAGGCTCAACAGGAAATGTTCCTATCACTACAGCATGTGGGTCTGTCGCTGGTGAACAACAGCACCAGCCAAGAGGTTGCCTTCATTGGGATCACAAGGTGCTGCGCTTTTGTGTTTGCTTAGTAAACAGTAAATTGAAGTAAACTCTAATTTGCAGGTGCCATGTAGCCCATCTGCTTCAAGCTTTCATGTGTTCTGCACTCAGAAATGTTCTTCTGCAGAGCTTGGTTAAAACAAGCTGCTTTTTTGGTCATTCTGCTTTTGCCTCTGGCATTAACAAGGCATTTTATATTTTCAGTTGTGTTTTTTTTTTTTTCCTCCAAGATCATTCTCTGAAAAACCTAGAGATGGTTTGGTGGGAAAGTCCAATTAGATCAGCAGCTTGGCACTATCTGGCACTAATAATTGCTTAAATCACCTTTTTTCTTCATTCTGATG
>VURO01011432.1:2536-13190 GCA_015108175.1 Pelvicachromis taeniatus
AACACTGACCCCCAAACTGAGGTGAATGCTGGGAACTTTGTAAAACTACTTTTTGAAATCTCTCTCTCTATTCAGGAAATAAAAATAAATAGCAGGATGTCATAAATAAAAAAATACTTTGACAGTCTGTAATTGTCAAAAGATGTGACTCTCCGAATCTACTTAAGCATTTTTGAACTTGCCCTGTGTGTTTGTTTGGAGTCATCCAAATATGCTGAACTCGGAAATTCACAGGCAACACTGCTGTCACTTGTCACTTGAAAATCTTGGATTACTTCTCTTTTGCATGATTGCTAAGTGTGTGTGTGTGTGTGTGTGTGTGTGTGTGTGTGTGAGTGAGTGTGTGTGTGTGTTGGGTGGGTGGTTGTGTGCCTTGGGCCAGCTTCATTCTCATGCTTCAGTGCATTTCTGGTTACATCATAAGACATCAAAATGAAAGCATGTGAAAGAGCGCGGGAGTATACTTTTGATCAGTGGCCTCAGCTGAATGTCCTAGAGTTGAACTGTGTGGATCTCATTATTTTAGCATTGCCTCTCTTAATTCCAGGGTCTGGCTGTTAGTTATGAAGACAGTTTATATAGCAAAGACTAAAACCTCACTGTGTCTCCTTAGCCTTGTGCAAAAATAAGCATAAAAAACGTATATTATTTGTAAAATGTGAAACCTGTTCCAAAAGCAGAAGTAAAGGAAAACTAGAATGTTCTGAAGTTAGCTGGATGTTCCTGGATGCCTGAACTGTATTTATATCAGCCTCATATCCCATTAATTATGCAAAAAGTGACGTTTTTTCAGGAATGTCAGAACTTGCGAACTTAAGAGGTAGTAGTGCCATGAGTCCTTTTGTTTATTTTACAGTAGTATTACTGTATGATTAAGGTTAGGAAATAATTTTATTGCCTGAACTTAGTTAAATAGATTTACTTGTAAAACTTTGTGAAACATTTGCAATATTTTGTCGTGGCTCCATCCTCTTGTACAATGATTCCAATGTAGAGCGGTCAATGGCAGGTTAAAGCACGCTGGCCTGCGGAAAACTGGAATCTTGATAAATTAACTAGACGTACATTAGAACGATGGAGTTTGTTTCCTGTCATATATGTGGTAAAATCATTTTTGTGATAAAGCAACAGTGAGTTCAGCTATCATCACATATATGTTTTTACAAAATGTAAAAAAATGTTCTCAGTGCCTATCGGCAGCCACTGGGTGCATTTCATAATCTATATTAATACCGTATATCTTCCAATACCCGCCTGTCTCTTTTTAACGCTGGTTTCTAATAAGCGCCAGGTTTGAAAACCCGTCAAGCAAATAGCCGCCGGCCTCCAATAGTGGCCGGGTAGTAACATACCTTTGACCCAGAAATCTCTCTGACAGAGAGGGACCGCTCGAGGTGGCAGTCTGCCTATAACCGAGTGAGCATGGCACTCGGCAGCAGTCCGCCACTGAGGCGCTGCAACGCAGGCAGCTGCCCCTCTTTGTTTTAGGCAGGATTCTCAGGTTTATATACTCACGGCGGCATCCAATCCACCAATCGTTGCTTCTGGGAGTGTCGAGGGAACCCCCAGCAGCCAATGGAGTGCGCGGACTGGCACAGTTTGATTTGCATAATCGAGGGCGGTCGCAGATTGCCGAGCGTGGAGTGTGACTGGAATGTAGCTCAAAAAAAAAAAAAACACTCTGTTTCCAGCTGTTTCCAGCTGTTTTCCAATCAACCCTACGACCAGCGGCATTTAAGCTGGATGCAGCGACCGTCAAAGTGGGATTATTACACTGAACTGGAACTGTCGGCTAGCGGACCTGCTAACTTTTACTTCCTCTTGAGCAAAATCTGGCAGAGAGAAGTTTCAGGGAGCACCACTCGTGCTGGGCTACCACAGACACTTGAACAAAGGTGGAGCACAATTGGGAACTGCATTATTTGTGAACTGTTGGAATACGTTTTGGAGCACTGTAAGTAAACACACTGTCTTTTCACCTCAGTCTAAAAATCGCGCCTGGGTCCTCTTTCCCTCTCACTTCCGCGAGAAGGGAATAAAGGCCTGTTTCTAATAACTGCCGGTCCGTTTTAAACGCCGGGCCGGCCGGATAATTTTTTGAATAAATGCCCAGGCCATAATTCGAAGATATACGGTAAGCAAAATGTCGTCATCTGTCACCCTTCAGGGGAGTCCATAGATATTATCCATCCATCCATTCGCAGCCGCTTGCAATTAACATAGACTTTCTTAATTTGGTTTTTGCATGCACGTTGTCATTATTGTTTTTTTTAAAAATAATGCTGATGATGGCTTATTACTGAAGCCCATATTAACAAATATTAAGAAGTACACTCACTATTCAAAGAAATACATTTTTCACATTTTTATTATTCATTGACGGCACAAACAAAGCCCTTACTACATTTACTAAAGCCTGACAGAGGATGATTATAACGATACAAGGAGAGGACAGTATAAGTGTTCACTTTTCACATCTCTTGCAGCTACACCATATGGTTGTTCTTCACATGGCACACATGACATGAAATTTTGGCACCATTTGTCACTCACTGCATATGCTGCCTCCCACCTTCTCCACATTGTCTATTTATTTCACCGATGAAAATATTTAAAGGGACCGTTCACCTCCCAAAGTCAAATTTATGAACTTTTCCTTCCTTATGCTATATCCTTCCTGGGATAGGCATGAGTGGGCAAGAGATGAAAAGAGAGCACTGTTGAAATGCCACTATGCAAGTAACCCCACAGGAAGGGGTTACATGAATAGGATGAGGTACCTATGGAATCTTCGATACCCAACATACAGATTGACGGTGAAACAACTAGTAGCTCATTCGGAAGAAGGCTCTGACAGCTAGAGATTGACGAGGTACAACACCTCGTCATCATCCCCCCCACCTGAGATTGGATACCCAGCCACAAGTGCAATGGTAGAAGGATCATTGAGTGGGAGAGGAACTTCCCTGAAAGACAGGACCCTGGTGAAGCCTAAAACCTGGATCTTCCTCCTCCTCCTCAATGGAGAAGGAGAGCAGACATCAAGTTCATGGAGCATGAAGAAAGTGCCTAAGAAGTACAGCAAGCTGTTCATATCCAAGGCCTTGGAAACAGCCAAGCAAAGACTCACAGCCTTGGCCAGCTGCTTGAGAGAAATAGAGGGCAGGAGAATAAAACAGCTGTTCTCCACAGAACAATCCAAGGTGTACATACTCTCAGTGGCAGGAGAACAATATGAGAACAGCACCACCAAGGCTGGAGACTGAGCACTGACGTTATGTGTTGCGTCCTTCTCCCATATGCCCTTCCAGTATTTCTCAGTGGCTAGTGGACCACAGCAACCTCCTCAAGCAGGGTCCACCATGCATGAGGGTTTCACCCCAAGTCCAGCACCCTGAGACTGTACGCTAAGTTGAGGAATGAGGCTGGGTACTAGTGAGTGTCAGTACCACAGTCCAGGATGAGACAATGAACACCCAAGAGTACATTAGAAAGATGGCCACCTAAGACAATCCAGCACTTAACAACAGAATGCAAGATGCTAGCAGGCACAGCATACGTGGAACACCATAATCAAGTGGCCGGCATAGTATACAGAAACATTTTGCTGTGTATGGCCTGGAAGTCCCGAGGTCAAAATGGGAAACGCTCCCTAGAGTGGTGGAGAATGGCCGATCTAAGATCCTGTGGGACTTCCAGATACAGACGAAAAAAATGGTGGTGGCCAACCAACCGGACATAGTAGTGGTGGACAAGCAGAGGAAGACGGCCATAGTGATAGATGTAGCGATACCAAATAACAGCAAAGTCAAGAGAAGGAACACGAGAAGCTGCAGAAGTACCAAGGGTTCAGAGAAGAGCTCAAGAAGATGTGGAGGGTAAAAGTAACAGTGGTCCCAGTGATAATCAGAGCACTCGGAGCGGTGACCCCCAAGCTAAGCGAGTGGCTCCAGCAGATCCCAGGAACAACATCGGAGACCTCTGTCCAGAAGAGTACAGTCCTAGGAACAGCTAAGATACTGCACAGGGCCCTCAAGCTCCCAGGCCCGAAGGGGCGAAAGGGGAATTTATATGAGAAATATAAAATTTGTGTGCCACACAAAATTAGATAGGTGTTTGCAGGAATGTTGTAAATGCATGTTGTCCAAGACCTTTTTGGATGTTTGAAACTGCTGATTATTAATAATTGCCTCAGCTACAAAGAAGTTCACATCTAACATCTAGAAGGTCACCAGAACCATTCATGGTTGGGGTCGGGGCTAGGGTGTACATTGTATTTTAGCAATATGCTAAACAAATACACTTTTTGAACCTACAAGATGTTACCTTTTAAATCAAGTCTTCATCTGGGTATGCCATAAAGTTCAAAATAAATGTAATCCTAACTGGTCACTGCTGAACTGGTGGATGTGAAGAGGTTAATCAAGTGTATCTACTTGTTTTTATATCACACACATGCCTAATTTTAGAAATACCCAGCTGTTGCAGATCCAATGGTCAGTATGGTATTTATACTGATGCTGTGAAATCTTCCTAAATAATCCTATATCAACATTTTAAACATTTTTTTTGTATGTGTGGGTGTGTGCCCTCCGCCACTGATGCTGCAGCTGCTTCTCTTTACTGTACAACTTGTATTGACCTTTTGACAGATGGTTTGCAACACAGCATTTGGCCTAACACTTGAATACAATACTTGTGTTCTCTAAAGTGGGTTTAAAGGCTTAAACAGAAACAAACACTCTGACTTCAGCACTTTGCATCAGTGGTGTACTGTGGAAAACAAACCTCTTCAGTCTCCCTTGATCTTTTTCTAGCACTCCACTCCTTCCACGATTGTTTCATGTTCACTGAGATATTGAAAAGCTCTAAAAATGCTTTTTCAACAACTGGCTATTTTTTGTACTGTTGCCAATCTCAGAATCGTGGATGGTTTATCTGCTGTAGGACCCACTGTATGTTGTTAAAAATAAGAGCCTACACATAAACATAAAGTAAAAAAGAAGGCTTTGACCTGATTTCAAAGAGACAAACATGAGGTTCTGGAGCAGTGTACTTTAACTGCTGTTGCCCTTTGCTGATGTTATGTCCTCTCAGTGGTGAAGTGGCGGTCATGATGGGGTGTGAATTACAGACGGACCGATCTGATGTAAAGTATTGGTATCGGTCTGTTCCCAACCTAAATGACTGGATCGGATATCGGGGAGAAATAAAATATGTAATCCGATCCTTTAGATATCACAAAAGCACCTCATAAAACTTGTGATTCCAGCATTTCATCTCTGAGTAGGCTATCCCAGAGAAGTGAAGCCAGTGTGTAAGTTCATCTCTGAATCTTGGTAAAGAATTAACAACCAATATATGGAGCTCGGACATCTGTGCATTGTCATTGCTAAGTCTGAGAATGGATATACTCAAGTTTTACAAAAGCAGTGTTGCAGGCTAAACAGTTTCGTGGTTCAAAAAAATAATAATATGAAAAACACGTTTTTTTTCAGACGTGTTAAGTTTTGTGTAGAAATTACAGAAAATTCAGTCTCAGGTTAAATGTGACAGAAACAACTTACACTGACATTCATTTGATAAAACATGAGTGTCATGAGAAGTTATGTTTGCATTCATTTGCACTGCGTTCCACTCTGGATGTTTATGTTTAGCTTTAAGTATAAAAGGCTCCATTATACAAGTTGGGTTTTTTTTTTTAAGTTGTTGAATATAAACAACTTAAAGCTTAAAGCTTAAACTTTTTTTTTTCAGAACCAAAGAGTTTTTGAAATCTGCATAAAATTACATTTTGAATTACTTTAAATACTCAGTTTTAAAGTTCTGCTAAAGGTTTAAATAAAAAGATCCGTATTGTTGAATTGCAAAATATTTAGTGTTTAGTGTATATGTTTTGCATACAGGTTTAATAGAATAGCTTAAGTGTATTTTTTTTTTTATTTGAGTATGAATTATTAAAAATGCACCAAGACATTAACAGTTTGCTTAATTATAAAAGACTATATTGGAATCATATCATATTGGCAGATATCCAAATTTATGATATCGGTATTGGACAAAAAAAAAGTAGTATCATGTCATCTCTAGTCTGAAGTTTTGCAAAGTGTAGAGAAATGTCGGAGTTGTTTTTACATTTTTTTTCCCTGTGTTCTGCTCTCTAGCAATCCTCACATTTTGAGCTACTGTGAATTTCAATGTTAGATAAGCCACCTGAAAATCACACAGAAGTCGGGCATACACATTCATTAACTCATTGTCAGTGGATACATTTTATGTTTCCAAACAGTTTCTTAGTAAAGTCCCAGGACATGACAAATTTGAGCATTGTGGATAGAACATCCATGAAATGTGATGGAAGCAAGCGGCTATCACAAAGCCTGAAGAATGAAATCAATGCGGACATCCTAAAAACTGCGCTTCCTCTAGTGGCCACTTGAGACTGGCTACAAAAGTGAGCCGTTGTGGCTACAATGTGGCTACAATGTAGCTTGCCATCACCAGTGTGTGAATGACTGATTGTAGTGTAAAGCGCTTTGGGGTCCTCAGGGACTAAATAAAGCGCTATACAAATGCAGGCCATTTACCTTGAGTCCCATGTTAAATGTGCATTTTAACAGCATGTAATTTTATGCCTACAGATTGGTTCCAAAAATAAAAATTGAATTGAATAAAAAAAATGCATAGTTTCCTCTTTCATGTTAACTTCACAGTGGGAGTCATCTGTCTAGGAGGAGCAGTTCATGGCTGTGCAAACAAGCTGAAATAACTTTAAATTGTAACGATGTGTGTTATGGTTTCTTTCATATATAATCACTTCTGGCTCCAACAAAAGCTATAACTATTGCATTCTCCTTTTAAATACAGTCTATAGCTAGACCAAGCTGGATCCGTGAGCCAGGCCCAGAGTACACCTCCATAGCTCTTTACAGCACACCACAGAGTACATGCTGTCATAAGCCAGAGATGTGGCATAAGGGAGGCCAACACCATTCATGCAGATGGCTTTAATGTTGTTCTGATTAGCGTATATTAATTCATCATATTTGTGTCCCCACTCTTCTATCTTGCATCATTTTACCATCATTATTTTTGTGTCCTCACCTCTTCCTCTTTTTTACTCTGTGACTCCTGTGTTCTCATGTTGCTTCTCTTCCAGCGTTTAAAGCACAGTATAAACCGCTCTGCAAGTCTTTTGACCACTGCAGTCTACACTTGCATCAGTGCACTCCTGTGTGTTTGTGTATGTACACAAGGAACAGCTCCTTTCATCTTTAAATGTTCAGGCCCTTTTTGGTTCCCTTTGGTCTTTGTTTCCAGTTGGCTTTGTGACTTATTAACTCTCACAACAATTCATGATCTCTCCTCCTCCCACATGTTCATCTTCTTTTCCATCTTTCACTCACTTAGTCGTCACCCTCTTTCTCTCTTTGTCTCCAGGATTGTTCAAATAAGGTTCATGGACATGAATGTCCTCCTACGAACCTACTTTTTCTTTCCCTTTGCGGCGCTACATTGTAGCATCAATTTCACATCAGCCAAATGGTTTTCAGATGTAGTGCCACCTGCCAGCGACTTGTCTGATCAATGATCAGTAGAGGAACTATGGACTGACTTCCTGATCAGGTTCTTCATATTCAGAGTAGAAAGTTACCCATAGCATTGAATAAAGAATGAGTCCATCTCTTACAGCCTTGTCTTTGAATCTTGGCTGTAAGTCTGGGTGCATTGTGAGCATTAATGTGCTCATTACACTGTGTATCCCTTTTCACATATCAGGCACACACAACACCTCCCATCTGGGCTGGGTGCTCCCAGTATGTTCAGTGTGCCTAACTGTATATTCTGCCTATTGACTATCAGACACTATCCCTTCAAGGTGAGTCTACTGTGCTAGAGCCAACATGTAAGGCATACAACATCTAAGGTTTCCCCGAGGTCACATAGAGTTCAATTCTTAAGGCCCAAGGTTATACAGAGTTCCTTCACTATGGCATACAAAAACAGTGGTTTTTCTAACCAAGAATTGCTCTCAGGACTGATTGGACTGATTTCCAGCTCATAAAGATGACCTTCCTGGTGATAAGGCTGTAAGCAGACGGGCCTTGTAATTCCACAGATGATAAGTCGCCTAAGATGCAGATTTTGGGGACAGCATGATGTGGCAGCACAGAAAGTGTGAAAAGGGATCTGTGGTTTGGATTCAAAGGTGTCTAACAATGCTAATGCCAACTGGCATGCAGACAAGTGCCAGGGTGCTTTGAGAGCAGTATGTACACTAAACTAAGAAGATTCCAGTCCAGAGGTCAGCATCGGTACTGATTAAAAGGCTGTGCCTATTTTAAGAGACAGAGAAAGGAAGGTTTCTGTATTATTAAAAAATCTTTAAATATTTGATATAATTTGCCTTGGTATTGTAAGTTTCAGAATATTCACTACTGTAATTGAAATATTAAATTTAATGTGAGTTTAGACAATGACTTATTTGATTTTTATTGCTGATTTTTATTTACAAGTATTCCAGAAATTGAGGATTTCCAGTGCCAAATATTTGCATTAAATGTTAAAAATTAATGAAAAAAAATTATCCTTGAATAAATGTAGAATAAGAGTGATATGTTTGTCTTTTCATTTTGTTAAACTGAATGCAATTTTGCTGATTATAGCGTTTTTTGTTGTTCCAGATTGCTGACTGTATTGCAATGTAACTATATTACTGCTTTTCTCCAAGGTGTCAGAGGTGCAGCTCTTGAGATGTACTGGGAACACTGATATTTTTTGATTGACTAATACTAGAAAAATCTGTTTCCTGTATATCCTTATATAGTGCTGGTTCTGCAATCAACCAGGAGGTGACAGATGATTGGAGAATAATTGGGCCATTTAGTGATGTTGATTTGCAAGATCATATCATTCAAAGGCTTCTAATCCTTCCTGAGCTCTTTAATTTTGTAATATTTCAAGTTTTAAATTTTGAGATCTGTTTTTTCCTGAGATCTGCTTGTTGCTCAGCAACTGAACGATTATTTGGCATGTTGACCAATCTGTTCTTCAGAGGTAGGCATATTGTGCATTAGTTTTGCAGATTCCATGACCATGTCCATAAACTGATGGTCAGTTCCACTTCATCATGTTTTCCTCCCTCTGGAAAATCCACCATGAACTGTTGAAGCCACAGGCTCTCTAAACGACTCCCTGATGTGCGGTTTGCTATAGCTTTGGTTGGGGTTTCTCTAGTCTGCATGACAGCAAGTTTCTCTTATGGATTCATTCACAGTCCAACCTAGCTTGGTCCTTACAGCGTACGGCCCGTTACTTACACTGCTTACCACCTCCCAGGGCTCCATTACTTTAGGTACATTTGCTCCCATCAGCAATCCAATGTCAGTCTCAATTTGAGGCAGTTTTACTTCTTTAAGGTAAGGCCAGCTTTCAAGATCCTTCTGTAGGGGTATGCTTTCCTTTCCTACGGGTATTGTCCTTTGTGTGAAGACATCTGGCAAATCAATAAAGTCGTCACCAGATAAACTACTGACCTCCAAGGCTGAGGTACAGTCAGGCTTCTCTTCATTCATTCTCAGTAGTATGTCAGTTTTCCTTCCAGTGAACTTCAATTTATCCATTAATGTCTCCGTACAGAATGTGGCAGAGCATCCTGGGCCCAAGAAAGCGTAAGTCTGCACTGCTACACTGCCTTTCTTGGGCTTGACCTGGACAAGAACTATTGCCAGTGTGCAGTCGTCCTCCCAGTACTTGAGGTTGAGATGTAGGGTGATTTCCAATAGTCCAAGTTCAAAGAAGGAGTCTATGGCTGACGCGTGTTGCTGGTTTCCAAAGAAATGTTTCCAGTTGTATTATGACTTGAAGATTGTTTATTTATTACAAACTAAAAACGTAACAATGAACTCCTTCAAAAATAAGCATAAGAGTTCCAAAAAATAAGCATTTATCCAAAACTGTGTACACGCCCAGAAAACCGTCAGACCTCTAACCTCTCCGTCCATGCTCCGCCTTCCGCCTGCCTTCCTAAACCGCACAGGTTTTCGTGCTGCTTTGCACTTACATACAGTGGTAGTCACCTCTTTCAGATTCTAAAACCAAACAGTGACATATCATTACCTTACATAAACATAACTTAATGTCACGGTCCGAACCAGTATGGGTGTGTGTGTGTTTTCTCGCCATTATTGTTTCTTGGGTTATTGTTATAGTTTTGAGTTGTCCCCTGCCCTGTGTTTTTGTGCCCTAGTTCTGTTTTCTTCGTGTGCAGTTTTGATTATGTTATATGCCAGGTTTTGCCTTTGTGGTTTTGTGTTCTGTCTGTGTTGTTCTCCCCTGCCCATGTCCTTGTAGTCAAGCCCCTGTGTTAGTCATGTCTGAGTCTGTCTTCCATGTGTTTCCTGTTTTATGTTGAAAGTCTTGTAGTTCCTGGTCCTGTGCTTCATGTGAGTGTGTCATGTTTTGCCCTCGTCGGTGTGATTGTCCCCAGCTGTGTCTTCCTCCTGTGTGCCATTTCCCTTGATTACCTTCTGTGTATTTAAGCCCCGTGTTTCCCTTGGTCGAGTGCTGGTTCGTCTGCGTAACATGGTGTTCGTCTACCGTCTCTCTGTGCCCTCATCCCGTTTCTTCCCCCATGGTCGTGTTCAGGTTTGAG
>VURO01011441.1:1997-12144 GCA_015108175.1 Pelvicachromis taeniatus
ACGATGGCCTAGCTAAAAAAAAAAAAAAAAGTGCATTGCGACTTTTAAGCTGTTGTAAAAAGGTTCACTTTAAAATGGGATTCAGTGATGAACGGACTCTCAGTTACTCTTATGGTTCTTTCTTTATCTTTAAATAAACATTTCGCTGCACAGCAAATAACTGGCCAGAAGCATTTACCTAACTACTCAGTCTGTTGCCATGTTTGGGTCACTTTACTATGTCACACAATCAGGCATTTCATGTACAGCTGAAGGACAAAGTCTGCAAGCCTCTACAATAAGCATGATTGTTGCAGTGACGCAGTCATAAAAATGTGGTCTGATCAAGAAAAACACAGTTTGAACTTGACACAAAGACTGGTGTAGTTTTCATTACTCAGTGCAAGCTGATGTAAGTAGACCTCAGTGCTAACAATGTTTTTCAAAAGCTATTAGGAGTAAGGCATTCCAATTAAAAGAGATGAGATTGGAAGTATTGGCTATAGACGTGTCCCAATATCAGAAATAAATTCATGCAAATTGTGGTTATCGTTAAGTCCGCTCTTGTTGAGAAACATTGACTGCAGTCTGGAGGAAATTCAGGAACGCTGCGCTATTCTCCCTGGATGACCTGACTTTCTCTAAAGAGCACTGTCTGCAGCCTTGAGAGTTTGACAGAGCCCCAGAGAAACTGTAAGATTAACAAAGTAACAGTCTTAGAAATCTCAAAAACTTGCAGAAGTCTTTACACCTGCCTACAATGTGGAAGTTGCAACCAAACAAGTAGAAATTCAGCTCAGGTGATTATATTTTTCCTACTTTCTAAAAGGCCAATTTCAGAAGGTATGATATTGGCCTATTTGCTTTTTTAAAGAGATAAATATAAGTGTTAGAACTTAAGGGGATGTCAAGTAATCGATAATAGTCACTGGAGCTGACATTATTAAAATATGCCTCTACCATGAATTGTGTCTGATTTCAAGGATATCCTGTCAACAAACACTGAACTCAGTATAGAACAACAGGATGACTCTAATAATTGGGGAAAAAAAAAAAGAATGATTTACAACATGGGAGTCACTATACTAAGTTATGCATCCATACATTCTGTAACTTCACTCAGCCAATACTCTGGGAATGCCTCCCTCGACTTTCCTCTTCTCTTTCCTCTCTGATATCTTCAAAGTAAGAATTGTGTTATTTTTCTCTTTGTGCATCTTGGATGTTTGTGTGCTTAACTCTATATGACTTCATGTCACAGTCTGGCTGAGCAGACTGTGGAATTGTGAAGAGGAGGACCCAAAAATGAAGACACAAAAAGGGCGAGCCGTTTAATGTGGCTGAAGAAGGGCATACAAACAATAGAGGCATAAAGCAAACAATGAAGAAAAACCTAACTAAAACTAAACTGGGAGAAACTAAAACCTAACACTTACACAAAAACAACACTTGAGCATAAGAAAACCTAACTGAGGGAAATCCCGTTAGCGTGGAGACATGACGTGGAAGACATGATGAGAAAACATGACGTGGAAGACAGACAACCAGACACTGAACAAAGGAAATCAGAGGGCTTAAATACACACTGCAGGTAACGAGAGGAATGGGGAACAGGTGGGAACAAAGCTGGGAGAAATCAGGACTAACGAGACAAGGGAAGCAAAACTAGAAACACTGACGTAAGACATTGACCTTCAAAGTAAAACAGGAAAACATAAAACACAGACTTAACATAGGGACCTGACAACAAAGGGGACACATAGATAAGAATAACAGAACATGGACCAGAGGGAGCACAAAGAAACATGAGGGCAAGGGACCTGAAACAATACATAAAAATAACAACAACTAAAACCGCTGGATCACAGACCCAGGACCATGACACTTCATTTACATCAAACCAAAATATATGTGAGTGTATGCCAAGCCAAGTAGCATGGTCTTCAATATGTAATAAAAGCAGAAATAAGCAAATTAGTAGCATTGTAGCCTTCATGGCAACCTGTACAGTAAATATATACAGTGATATATGTGAAGTGCTTTTTCCCCCTCCCAACTTATTTATTTGTATTTGTTGATTATGTGCTCATAACTTGTGAATCTTCTTTAAGTTCGAGTTTCATGACAGTTTGTAGGAATCAGCTAATTTCCAGCATTCTCAGCCCTAACTGGTGACTGGGTAGTTACCGTCATGTATTTTCAATAATGAGCCAGTCCACTTCACAGTGGACAAGGTGCGCACAACTGCACAGACAAATAGCTATATTCGAGCTTGCAGCAACAAGCTAACATGTTGTTAGCATGTTGTTAGCATAGAAGCTTTGATTGAAGAGACACAGTTTACCAAAGCGAAGAGCGGGGGGAACAACACAAAAATGTTTGCAACAACAATCCTAACTAAACTCTTAAATCACCCTCACCTAGCTGAACATGAACATTTTAAAGAAGCTAATGAAAGAAAATGACTAAATATAAATCATTCAGCATTACAATTCCCCCAATTATAGCGCTAACTGTTCTAGTGTAGTTATAAGTTTTACTGGAAAATGTTGCGACTTACATTTGTTTAGTTATATAAATATGTTGCATCTGCTTTTGTTTGTGTGTATAGCAATTCATTTTTTACCTAATTATTTATTATTATCATTATTATTGATTATTTCAGTAGCTAATGTCAGTGGAGGTCATGTAACTTACTGCAGTTTGTGGGAATTGTAATGCTGAATGATTTCTTTTGTTATGAAAACAATACGTTGGATTGAAAAAGTAGCTTTTTGTATGTGCTGTGTATGTTATAGTTCTAAAGAAAATTAGTATCGGCAGGTCACACTTATGAACAAAACTGGAAATAGTTTACATCGTTAACTGGCAATTACGTGGTAATGCAGCTCACCATGTTACAGAGTAACACAGAAGTCATCAAACAAGTGGTGCAAGAAATGAATTTCTCCTAATAACACTTATGTAACATGATGCCTGCATTATTTTTCAATTAATGATCCCAAACACTGATCATATATGTCAGATATGTAAGGAAATGTCTAAACATGGTAACTTTTGTACAGCTGAGCAATGAGAGAGTGTTGACTTCGCTTCCCCTGGTCAGAAATTTAAAACAGCAACCTTCAAGCAACAAGCCCAGTGTTCTCACCTTCAGGTTACTTCTGCCCTCATTTAATGACCCACTGCTATTTGTAGCTCTGTTCATACCCACTGTCAGCCACAGTAAATGGGAATATATTGGCCTGGGGATGATGAGGGCATATAAAGGAGATAGCGAGATAGGAGACAGAGGATAAGGTGGTGTGGGAAGGGCAGACCTGACTCAGCTGAACGGACCAACAGTGACACAGACTCCATCGACTGGGTCAAGAATCTGCACCTCCACCCCAACAATGCAGCCAAAGCCTATTAACTCACAAAAGTAAACGAGGAAAGCGCCATATGACTCACAAATTATTATATTATGTAAATTGATCTCAAGTAATTATGGTGGGCCAAAGGAGTGCAGCATTTTAAACCAGTTTTACTTTAGTAACTAACATTAGCTCAGCGTTACCCCGAGCTCATGATAATAATAATGACGATAAATAATTCCTCCCCATTAGATTCACAAACTTTCTTCCTCTGGCAATTCTAAAACAGGTAACAGACTCAGCTGTTAATCCGTTAAACGTTAGGAAGAGGTGCTTACATACATATTCATGCATATAAATGCACTGCTGCACCCCAACCTGACAGCCGAGCTTATTAAATTCAGTTCTTTAAAGCCGTCATGACATTCAGGAGTCTAAATTCTGTCCTAACCTTGTTAGCTTGCGTAAATAACAAGGATGTTAGGGAATCCTAACGCCGCACTCCTCGTCAGAACAGGCAAAATGAAGATATTTTTTGACATTTTCACACGGGACAATAAGTCAAACCCTAAGGGGGAGGGTGTAGCTCCACCATGAAAATCAGCCAGCAAATACAAATAATAAAAGCACTCCACTCGGTAGAGTAGAAAATGATGCTGACATGTTCTGATAATATAATAATATTACAAAATGTTATCAACAGATGAAACACAACAAAAATAAAGAAGCAAGCGCTCATCCAGAAACTGAACTTCACAGACTCCCCTCTCGCTCCTGAAGACGAGGTCACTGAGTTTCAAGGAGCTGTATGAGTCACACATGCTTAAACTTAATGGAAGACATTAAAGAGAGACTGTGTGTCCCACTAGTTTGTTTTGTGTAAGCCATGTTATCAGGCAGCGCACACAAAGACCCTGATTCTGAACCTAATAAACCATAATAACATGCTTTGTAATGAGGAGGAACTTCCTGAGGGCACTTCATAAATTATGCAAATCTGCAGGCCAATAAAACCCCAAAGTTTAATTGAGATAGTGTGAGGTCAAGAGCAACTAGGGAAGTTTGCGGCCCCCATTTCAGTTTGATCCCCCAGATACCACAGTTGAGCTTTTTCACTGGCTCCAAAGCAACTAATGATAAAGATATTGTGGTTAAATTTGATGATGTACTGTGGTGAGTCCAAAGAAAAGCCTTTACACAAATAAATCTTTACATGCAAGGCTGGAGGAACTGCTCAGAGCGAAGTAATTACATTCACCAAGACTTCTGCCTCATTCTTTTGCTCCACAAGGTCAAAAGGCTTTGCAAAGCCTACAGGGGATCTTCAGATTGCAATTGTACACTTCCAAATCTCCGCATTCATCAGGGCACTGAAATCCAAACTGAGTCAATGACTACTCGAGTAGTCCTCCCCAACTGGAAAATACAAGCAGCGGTTTATTTGGCCCTACACTTTGCACGCACTGTGACTTTCAGGAACTCTTAGGTTGAGCCAATGTTCAAAAACATTTATGTAACTAGAAATAAGAAGAGAGAGAAAACCTTGAGGGCACGCTAGTGACTAGAAGAGTCTTTTGCGACTCTTCTAGTTCTTAGGTCTGTTTGGATCAGCTGCATTTGCACTATATTCTGCAGTAGCTTCCTGGTAGTTCAGCTTCATCTGTGCTTATCCTACTACTGCTTTGGAGCCCGGCCTGCCTCCCTGAAGGTAAGTGAAAGCAGTGTTCAGAATACTTTTACAACGTAACTGCTCTGCAGTTTTGAAAGTTAATGTACTATAGTTCAGTTTCTTTCAGTGTGAGGTCAGTGGTTTACAAAGCTATGCTTTTAGTGAAACACTATGACACACTGACTGTGCTGGTCCTTGCGTAGAGCAGGTTTAGAAATAACTTTAGGCTAGTCTATATTTCTAAGGTTGCAGCTCTGAATGGGCTAAATTTTGTGGTTAGGACGGAGGGAAGGCTTTTTTCCTATATGCATTCATTGCTACAGCAGAAGCCTATAATGTGGCACCATCTTTCCACTCTCTGGTAAATCTTCCTAAAGGTCTTTTGCAGTCAGATGGGGGGTTTGATTTAAAAGGCAGAGGCGGTATAGTGGTAGTAGTGTCGCTTTATGGCAACAAAATGTTCTGGGTTCAATATACTTCTTTGTGGACTTTGCCTGTCCTTCTTCTTGCCTGCATGGGTACTGCAGCATCCCCCTAAAGACATGCTAGTTAGCTTAACTGTTCATTCTAAATTGCCCAAAGTTGTGAATGTGATCGTGAATGGCTATCTGTTGATAGGAAGCTGTTTGATGAAACCCACTGGGTGTTAATTACGTTCATTTTCTACCTCTTTAGGATTGCAGGTAGTTGGACCCTATCCTAGCTGCCATACATCAAGAGGCAGGCCATCCAAGTCACTTGGATGAGTGACGAAATGTTTCTCCCACTGAAAACGTTACATCCAGATGAACAGAATCAACCTTTTGGGATTTACTTACCTGGATGACTGAGCGTGCATCAAGACATGGAGTGGCAGAATACACCCTTGACAGGTCGCCAGCCTGTTGCAGGTGTAAAACAGAGCCAGTTTACATTCACACCCATGTCCAGTTTAGACTCACCAGTTAATCTAAGTCTACTAACTGCGTAGTCTTTGGACTATGAGAAGAAAACAAAATACATGGAGCGAACCCACGCTTCCACTTGGAGAATATTCACACAGAAAGGCCCTTGAACCCAGGACCCTCTTGCTGTGAGGCAAAAGTGCTAACCACTGCTCCACCGTGCTGCAGTGGGTACCAAGAGTTAATCAATATTTCTTACAGACAATAACAAACTACAGAATGTCACCAGGTTTGTGATTTAAAAACATATTGGATGGCATTGTGACAAAAACATCTAAATCACGTTGGGATAGTTCTTGCTATTGTATACCCAGAGATACATGTTTTCTTAAAAGTCCCTTTAGTGAAGGCTTTGTGAACTCTGTCTGAACTTCCATGAACCTCTAAAATACACAGCCCCTTTCTTTTATTTTTTTTCTTTCCAGTGAGGCATCCTCAGGCATCCTTGCTTTGTTGGGATCAATAAAAAAAAAAAGGAAAAAGAGGCTCCCAGTGAAGCCCTTGCTTTGAAAATGCCAAATCAAGACACATCTGCAATCATGGTATCTACAAATGAAATACAATAGTTGTCCCAGTAGCTCAAGAATCATTACAGTTTGTAATTTGCAGACTATAATTGCATTTTGCAGGGGGGGCTTTGCTTTCATTACTCCTGTTAAAGCCACATTTGACATGCCTGTGAAACAGAAAGGGATTTGTTCAACTTCACAATGAAAAGGATATTAACTATTCAGTGGATTTGATGGCTGTTACGCTATAATGAGCCCAATTTCAGTAGGCAAATTGACAGCAGAAGCATTACATTTGTACCAGTCCGGGGTCATTCCTACAGCCAATTGTCAGGACATCTGTAACACAGTGTTGCGTAATGTGACACCTTGTTGAGCACTGAATTACCTTACTTAGAATCTCGCAAGCAGCATTGCTGATTCTGTTTCTATAAGCTATTCAGTTGTGCTACCCACATTTTCACTTTGGCTTAAAAAATAATCAGCTGTTTATTTATTGAGACTTACAAACAAATAAACAAATGCCAAACAGTCCTACCTTCAGGGTCCACTTGAAGTCAGGTTAATTGTAGTTTACATTAAAGCTGATGTAGGAAACAGGATATCTCTGACAGATGTCCACAGCAGCGACTTCTCAGCAAAATTCCCTGCTGCTGAGTCTGAAAAACGCTGACTTACAGTACATTTAACTGTTATTTAGCATGGTAGGTTGACTCAGAACACATTCTAATTTACAACATTATGGCCTAAGGGAGAAACACGTTTACAGACACATACTCACAGCTACGGGCTGTGTAGCACGATAGAAGCATTCTAATGTCAGCGGCCAAGCACGAGCTCACTATAGTGTCATTTCAGGGCTTTATGTTAATAAGTAACCGATCAATATTATTAGTTTGATATTTTCCTGTCCTTTCCTTGAATTAAAGAAAAACTCACATTGACTCATGTGTGTAAGACCACAGTTTGATGTCAAACTTTTTTCTTCTTTACCTGAACCGCAGTCCTTGTCTCAGGGCATAAAAAGTGTGTTGCAGCCTTGTTTTAAAAAACTACTATCACTTGTAAGGAAAGAAGTGCCTTCTCAGACATATTTTTTCATTTTCTTCAGTTGGACAATCTCCTGCGTTTTGCAGTGCAGGCTTCTATCTTAGAATGACTTCACAGCTTTCTCCGCTGTACCCTGAAGTAAACGTGTTTCCTTACACAGAAAAATGGGCCGCGGCAGTATGCAGATAACGACCAAAAGCATGTTGAAGATTCTGATATACCAACTTGTGCACAATGTTGACAACAGAGCTGTGTCATGTGCACAGTTCATGACTGATATTTTCACACTGGCACTTGTTTTTGTTAAAAATGTGGATGTTGTGATTCCGAAGCATAAACAAAGATTTACAAATGTTTAAAATGTGTAACTTGGAGAATTCACAAATGGGTGCACACACAAAGTAATGCAAAGTAATGTGAAGACTTTTTTAACAAACTTACATGTCAAAACCAGAAATACCGTGTATCTTCCATTAGTAGGCTGTCTCTTTTAAACGCCGGTTTCTAATAAACGCCGGTTTAAAAGCACGTCACGACAAAAAGATAGCATCTCCAAGATCTCCAATAGTAGCCTCGCGACCTTCGACCTGGAAGTCCCTCTGCGCTAACTTATTCTTCTTCTTTTTACAACAACTGAATGGTGCATTACCACCACCAACTGGTATGAAGTGTGACTGGAACGTCGCTAAAAAAAACCCCCCAAAAAATCCTCCACGCTGTCGTGGGTCCTCCCGTGTCTCATGACTCGGTCAGCTGTTTATAATCAACCGTCATCCATGACCAGCGGCATTTTAGCTGGATGCAGCGACCATCGAAGTGGGATTAGTACACTGAACTGGAACTGTCGGCTAGCGAACCTGCTAACTTTTACTTCCTCTTGAGGAGAGTCGGGCGGAGAGAAGTTTCGGGGAGCACCACTCATGCACTGGGCTACCACAGACAAGGAAACACTCGGGAGCAATGGAGGAGCACAATTGGGAACTGCATTATTTGTGAACTGTGGGAATACGTTTTGGAGCACTGTAAGTAAACGCACTGTCTTTTCACCTCAGTCTAAAAACTGCGCCTGGGTCCTCTTTCCCTCTCACTTCCGCAACAATTCCGTCTGAGAAGGGAATAAGAGCTGGTCTCCAACAACCGGCGGTCTCTTTCAAACGCTGCGCTGGCCGGATAATTTTTTGAATAAAAGCCCGGGCTACAATTGGAAGATATACGGTAATGATGGTTTACAGGCAAATTTCTAAGTTTGGTATTTCAGTATCAGAACTAATCTCTTGTATTTTTGCTTTGTATTTAGCTGACAGCAGAAAGCTGTTAACCTGGTAATGAATTCAGATGACAAAAATGCTGATAGTTCAGGAACAGCAGGCACTCTCTTATTAAGACGGTCTCAAAACTGTACTGCTGAGTAAAATTTGAGAAAGATGAGCACTGATACCGACGGTTTTTTAGTCATCAAACAAACATTAATGTTAATCTTGAATTGAACTAAAGAATTGTAAGATGGCAAGTGTCAGATGTAGTTATCCCAAAAAACCAGGATTATATCTATATTCAAAGTACGCGAGAGATTATTTAGCATATACTCGCTTCAGAGGATGAGCCACAGGGATGTATGACCATGGTTTTCTTTTATCTGCAGCTGTGTGCTCTGTTTTCCAAACAAAAGAATGGCCACCATATATTTAAATCATATATTAAACTTCATGTGCTGCTGTATCATCTGTATACACTGAATTTGAAATAACAAAGGAATATTCTGGAAGCTCAGATGTCCCAGTTTTCAACTAGGAGTCGAACACAGGTTACAGTTGTGGAGCTTTGCGAAGAGTCTCAAAACTCCACGTGTACATGTGATGTGAACTGTGCATTTCAGGCAATTTGTGCATCTTTATTCATATATCTGTAAGTGGGCAAAAAGAATTTAGTCATTTGTACAAAAAGGAAGCTTTATGAAAGTGAAAATGATTACATTTGTGAAGTTAAACATAAAAAATATTTGTGCGAATGATTATTGTTCATTGCAGGATTCTGTCATGGAAATCACTGCATGGCCTTCAGTCCATTCAACACAGTTTGCAATGCCATCCACGTACGCAAGTTAAAGCTCTGTCATGCAAAGGAAAACAAATGTGTGAATACGGAAAATGCCATCAATGGATTAAATGGAAAACAGACAAATCCAAAATTTCATGAAACAAAAAATACAAAAAAGAAAATGCATGAATGTTGAGCAGCTGTAACATACAAAAACGGGACAGCATTCCTCCCGCCCTCCTGTGTGTCCAGACATTTACAGATTGTTGTTAAAAGACGAGGGGATACTCCACTGTGGTTCAGATGACACTGTCCTAACATTTTTATAGACAGGTGGCTGCTATCAAATATAAAATTAGCCATTAGATTATAAAATCATTTCCATGTTATTTTTCTGTTGTGATCTTATATAGAGTTTACTATCTTCTGAATGTTTTTGGAATTGGGTTTGCATGCTAGTGCACATGCACAATATAACTCAGCCAAACAATACAGAGGAGCATGTGAGATTTTAATCATAATCGCTCATCCATGTTTCCTCCCAAGAATTTTCTTGGAAATATTCTCCTGGGGGGGGGGGGGGGGGGGAAATGGAGGGGATTT
>VURO01011444.1:7335-19901 GCA_015108175.1 Pelvicachromis taeniatus
CACTCCCGTTATGTGTGTGAGGGAGGGAGAAAAGTACGGGTAGCTACCGACAAGAAACAGGAGATGGAGGCATGTAAATATAATAATAACCACTGCAGCCAAAAAGAGTGCCAGGCGAGCCCAGTTGTAAGTAAGCTGTTACGACTCGACTGTACACTGTGTTTGTGTTTTCCTCCGAAACAAAGTTCAGCTGGAGCGGCCTTTCAACGGCTCTCTCGGTCTCTCGCTAGCAAAGCTGACCCAAACAGTAAAGCTAGTTCCGGCTACGAGCCCGACAGGGTTCAAACCTGTCCGAGGTAACCAGAGTACAAACGTGTGTGTTAGTTCAGTGAGAGATTTATTTGGAAAGAAAACGATTTCCACTATCAGCCAAAAACTGTATGTACGTGAGTTTTTATTTTGTTAAATACGGACAAAATTGTAGATTTGTTAGTTCAATGAAAGGCTTCAGTTAGAACATTTGCGTTCACGTTCGCAATTTTGTTTTGTTATACAAAATTTGACATAAAAAAAACCAAAACACTACATTTTAGGAAATATTAGTGTTTTTTTGCTTGTTTGTACTACTTGAACACTTAAAAGTGGCCCTTCAGTGAGATCACGGTGCCAGAAGTGGCCCGCAGCTCATTTGAGTTTGAGACCCCTGCTTTAGAGTGTCTCTGTATGTTGCTACAATCAATGTGAAATAAAACAACCAAGACTTAAAAATCAAAGGGATGAACAAAATGTTTCAACAGTTAAATAATTATAGCCTTTTTCAGGTTCATGGTAAACTGACCCTTTAAATGGTAGAATATGTTAGCTGATGCGTGATCCAATGTAACACAACCTTTTGCTGTTTTCCAGTCTGATTTGGTTATTGCTCCGCTTGCAGCAGCTGACATGCAAATCTGCACTGATTATCTAATAACGAACTGAGGAAATGTGAATTATGGGCAAATGTGCATCACAGCTGTCTTGGGAAAAAGCACTTAAACTGACTGCATCTTGTTTTTTCCTTAATGAATATGTTGAATCGGTACCATGACCCCTTGGGCCCAAAAACCGTATTAAAACTCAATTGCGTGAATTCAAAAATACTGTACAGAAGAGTCAGGGAGTAAACAAATAGGGCTTCGTCATTCCCAAGTCTGGTTTTGGAGATCCATGGTCTTTAATAAAGGCAATATGCTGCCTGTATTTGTGTGTGGAGAGAGAGGGAGAAGAGATAGTGAGGGAGACAGAAAGTGACTCCTCAGAGTGGCATACGATTATTGAAATGCACCTGGAAAGTAAACTAATTTTCTCTGTGGGTCAGAGGACTGGTCATGGTAATAAAAAGAGAGATGTCATTAGATTCAGTGGTATTTGAAGAGTTCTCTGGGGGAGGAAGGGGAAGAGAGGGAGGTGTCTATAATATCTCTGTTTTTAAGAGAAAGTGTGAGACAATGGGGGGGAAAAAAACAAAAAACAGGTGTGTGTTTTTCAATCCTCTTTCCTGACACTATCTGTCTCCGCTGTGTATACGTTATTCATGAGCTTGACCTACATGTGCCCATGCTTGTGTGTGCATGTGTGAGTGTGTGCGTCAACCCGTGCAGGAGTAAATGATAAGGTTCTGGTCCACTTTCCAAGATTCACCAACCACTTTCACGGTCTGACCACCCAGTTTGATATCTCTTCTTACAATAGAATGCGATTTCTGGCTGACAACAACTCAACTGTGTTTATGCTTTCATACTATAACTGTGGTGCTGCTGCTGTTGCTCGCTCAGGCACAGGCACGTCTGCCCAGTTCTTCTTCAGCACGGTTTCTCGTGGCAGCTTCCATAAATTTAAAGGAAAGAAATATAACAGCTTTTGAAGTGTTTCTACAGTATATGCAAATCGGAGCATATTGTTACTTAAAAGTTTTTCTATAAAATCTGACCCGTTTTATCATTTTAAATTGAGAAATAGAGATCCAGCAGATGTGTGTGGAAGATGTGCAGATGCTCTTTATCTGCCAGAATAAATACTGTGCTTCAGTACAGTTGTGTGTCTGTCTACAGTGATGGATCAAATCATATGCAATGCAATCCGTCTCCTAAGCAACAGCGAGCAAGCAAGTCCAAAGAAAGCTGGACTTGGCAGCATTAGATCTTTAGCCTCTCTTGTCCCTTTGGTGTCCTTCAGCATGAAACATCACAGACTGGCCTGGTTAGTAAACATGAGCGTGCTGTGTGCAGTTTACTGATGTTACATTGCAGTGGCTGTGGGTGCTGAAGAGAGCTGAAATTTTCAGTTGCCATTTGGAGCTGCCATCGTGCAAGGTTTACCCTTACAGAAAACACATGGAAGGCTTTGAGATGTGTTTTGATTACATGAGAATTTAAAAAGAAAATGAGCGTCGCCAGAAGAAACTGTTTTCATGTGTTCAACTTTCAATGGATGAGTTTGAGGAAAATCAACCACAACTACAGTAGTTGATTGCAAAATGGAGCACATGTGCTGCAGCAGCTACCAATTATAAGCCTATTTTTAAGCAGTGGAAAGATGATGTCTTCAATTTACATCCTGTTATTGACTGAACGACAATGAAGAATGTGTGCAATGATTTGGCTTGATTAATGACTTCAAATATGGATCAATTTTAAGT
Organism: Pelvicachromis taeniatus; assembly: GCA_015108175.1. Lineage (NCBI taxonomy): Eukaryota > Metazoa > Chordata > Actinopteri > Cichliformes > Cichlidae > Pelvicachromis > Pelvicachromis taeniatus. The sequence continues at coordinate 9,953 of VURO01011444.1, forward strand.
GTTGTTGAGTAATTTTCTGTTGACTCACTAATGCCTACTCTGGTTAAGGTACAGTAAGCTAATTATTTTGAACACAAAGATTCTCTGTGATGTGACGTCTTATTGGACAGAATGATTTATGCATTACTGAATGAGTCAGCAGGGGAAAAAATGATGATGAGGAGAGAAAACAATGATATTTTCTCACATTGCTAAAAATATGATTTGAAATGGATTGTCAGACATACAGTGTACGCGGAACAAAATGATACATCGCAGAACAAAACACCCGAGGGCACAAGGTAACTGCAAAAGCATTTTTCATTTAATGGGAACAAATGGGGGTCATTGTAGTTCTGCACAGTTCTGCGACATGAAGCCGCCGCATCCTAATTACAGTGCAAAGTCCTTTTCTGTGTCATAGCTTGTGAGTCGTGTGTGTTTTTTCTTCAAGATTACTGTACCAGGCCCAGGTTGAGATGCAGGTAGTCTCCTCCTGACCGTATTCTTCTCGTTCCTCTTCACCTCAGGTGGTCCAGAGGTGGTGGAGGCTGTTGAAGACGACCCCACATACAACGTGAGCAGTGAGCTCTCCCTGCAGGTGAACGCCGGCGATGACAACACGCTCATCACCTGCGCCGTCAACCACCCCTCTCTTACTCCGGGGGACAAGAGGAGTGAGCAGGCTCTGCGGGTGTTGTGTGAGTGAACTGGGAAATTGGGGGGGAAGGAGGGCAGGTGTAGAAGCTACTGAGGGACAAGTGAGACAAAAACCTCTGACTGCTCTGTTTCTTTATTTCTATCCTGACCTTTTCTTTTATTGGACAGTATAAGCCCATTTCCCCCTTTTTCAGTTTGATCTTTGCTCCAATAATTTCACATTAGCTGCCTGTAATCATGACCACACAGGAATTTCACCTTCCTCTGCTGGTGCACTTAGCCAGAGTTGAGTCACAGTGAATAAGGAGAGAGGGTTATCATCTAAAATGAAACTATAATTGGAGTTATGGAGTCTGTGTCACTGCTGCCACCCTGTGGGAAATATGGCTGTACTGCATCGCCGGTGGAAAGTGATGTTGTGTAAGGGGTTATGTCATTGTGGGAGGCAGAGAGATGGTGACGCCTACAGGATGCAGATGGGAGTAGATGGAGATGGGGATGAATGGGACTGTGCTGTCTGCATGTTTGCACGGTTACGAGTTCTGTTATATAACTATACTTTGTGTCTCTGTGTGTGTTTGTGGGTGTGTCTGTCGTACACTTACAGATTCCCCGAACGTGCTGATACAGCCTGAGAGCACTCTGCCTAGAGAGGGGGAGAAGTTTTCTCTTCGGTGTGTCGGCAACGGCAACCCCGAGTAAGACAAACAGATGCCTCAGTGCTTAAACACGTACAGTGCTCACTGATTTAACCAGAGTCTAGACACCACCTGCACCCAGTCACACATACGCAGTCACCTACTGATTTGATGTGCACTAATCGGAGCGCAATTGTTAGTCAGAACAACAATATTTTAAAAAGTAAATAAAAAAAAATATTATCCCAAACAATATCCTTGCACTAGCACATAATGTCACGGTCACGTTTCAACATTTCCCAGCAGCTTGCGAGAAAACCAAGGCTCTCCCCTTTGCCCAAAACGAATGCTGTTAAATATTTTTAAATGATAGGAGTGAGTGAACCTTGTGATTGACTGAATTGGCAGTAAAGCTCCTCCCACTTGTGACTGATGGCGCACTTGTACGCTGAGCTGTGATTCACAGTGTGTCACATCGTCGCCAAACAAAGAAAAAATGATGGTGAAAGACACAAAAACATCACAAAAACGACAACTACAGTGACTCTTTTAGAACGGAAGAATCCCGCTGGATAAAACGTCTTCTGAAACCTGAAATAGGCAAGTCGCATCTGCTTTTTTCAAGGTTTAAGTATCGATAACCAATTATTCAGTCCAACATCACAGGATGCTGAACTACCGTCTCTCCATACAATGCTAATAATTGCTAGTTTTTGTGCTCGACTGATCCCGACAGGCTCGACCTAGCAACAAGCTGAATTCACTCTTACTGAACTGAAGACAGCAGGATCACCGCTGAATGTCGACGCTAATGGGTTCACCTATTGTTGTAGTTACCGGAAAGCTTTTAAAACAAATATGATCAGTCGCTGACAAACAGAAGCCCAAAGTTCAAGGTGTTGCAACCACTTAGCCTTCCACTTCCACTCTGGTATTAAAGTTGTGTAACTGCTACTCTGATCTCTATTTTGTAGGCTTTATAAGGCAGACTAAAATTGACTAAATGAAGACCTAACAGTGCTAAGATTGGTTATAGACTCATTAGTGGGAGAGATGTCATTGTCATCAAAAGATACTTTTCAAATCACTTTCCTTGCACCTCTTCCTTGCAGGGCCTTAAGCACTCAGCGATCATTAGAGCAGAAATATTTTCTAAAATTTCAACATGTGCTACCATTTCTTTTTCTTGACAGTTAATTCAGGGATTATATGTCTTTTGTGGAGTGCCTGTAGCAGTTCTGAAGTAAGTGCAATTGCTTGACATGATTCCTGTCTAGTAAACCTGAGTTCATGACCACATTCAGATAAATGCTGCCTCTTATATAGCACTTTGGCCTGTTTTACTGTAAGATATATCGATGGAAGCCCTGCCTGTAATGAACAGTTCAGGCTGGCTTTACTGTAATCGAAGCTCTCCACCCCGGTTGTGTGGAGGACCTCAATCGAATTTGGAGGCATTCTAGATCAACGTACAATGAAGTAGACACACATGGAAATACTGTCACATTTTCTCACTGTAAAGTTGTCAGGTTACACAGCAGGGGTACACAATCGTATAATAAACAAAACAGAAAAAAAAAAACCATGCGCACACTCACACTAATTATGCAGGTAACAGCAGTCATACTAAGCACACACACACAGAGAAACACTTGTAAGCAATCAAAAATGAACATGTTCGGTTTCTGATGCCTTCTTGTGCAAATGGTCTCTTGTTCAAACAAGACTTGTGTGCGAGCACACACGGACGCAGTTAGCAAAAACCAAAATGTGCTCAAACAAGCTCTGGTGTGTTCACTGATACAGCATGTACACATTTTTTCTGATACCCGCGTGCACGCAGAAACAAGCCGCGTCTTAAATCCTGCCCACACAAATGCACTTTCCCCTGGCCTTTCTGCATTATAGATGAATCTCCATCGATCCGTGCTTCTTCTCCCTCTTCTTCCTCCTTCCATCCTTCCATCATCGCGTATCTCTCTGCCGCCTTGTCACGCGTAGCTCGTTCGCGCCTCCCCGCCTTGTCATGCCTCCACCCTTTGGCCTTCTCCTCCTCCTCCTCCTCACTTCGTCCTTTCCTATAACTCTCATCTATCGCTCCTCACACCTTTTCCCTCTAAACTCGTCGTCCCTCCTCTCTTCGCTCTCCCTCACGCTCTACTCTGCTGTCATCCCTTCCCTACTCATTCTCTTTCCCTGTCAGCTCATCACAGGAGTGGCTAGGAAGAAGACTAGCTGGTAAGTTTGATTGGCAGGTGGAACGCACAGGGGGCGGGGGAGGAGGAGGTGACTGTCATTGCATGTACGTGCTGTAACAGGCAGCATGGTAGTGGATAAATTATAGGCAGTAAGGAAGCAAGGCATGGAGAGTGTGCCACAGTTAGAGGACCACCAACGCTAGAAATCCATTTGTTTGGGAAACATTTCAACCATCCACTGAATCTCATTTGTTCTGCATAAGGAATAGTCTTGTTCTGTTATAATAAATGGATGTGCAGTGTCTACTCTGAAATGGCCTTGACAGGGCAAATGTTCAGGGTGCTCCTATTGGGATCACCCACTGTAAAAATTTACATGGAGTACATGGAGAGGCTTTAGATAAGAATGACTGCTGAGTGGCAGTGGAAAAAAAAAAAGACCACAGAAGAAGCGAAGAGAGAAAAAGGAGGCGTAGAAAAGAAAGGTAGAGAGGAAAGGAAAACAAACTGACAGGAGAGGAGAGGTAAGCGGAGAAAAGCGTGGGCAGAGGGGAGACAGAAAGATATGGTGACAAGCAGAGAATGACTAAGACAGAAAGGGGGAGCGCAAAACAAGAGAGTGTGTGTGTGTGTGAGGGAGAGAGAGGGGAGTGTGCTCAGTTATGTGCACCACTGCTTGTGGATGAGCTAGTGTCCAATCGAATCAGATACAGGTTGCCCCTGCAGCTGTCAGTCAAAACCCAATCACTGCAACAACACCTTTCCTCCGACACACCCAGCCACTCAGCTCCCTGTCCTCCTTTTTAACCGCCCGCCCCAATCAAACTCAATGAATGTCACACTCCATTCCAGGATACGCACTTTTCTCTCTGTGGTCACATCCTGTCAGGTTCAAAAGAATAACAGCGTATCAAATTCTATACTGTGTTTCCTTGACGCCCAGCGGCAAGAACTTTCTAATAGAAGAGAAAGGGATTTGTGCGCTACATTCTATTATAGTTCCCATTTATTTGATCAGGAACACAGGGCAGTGCTCACAATCGCTTTACATTTCTATTTTTCAAGTCACATAACTGAGTTAAACTCTCCGAAGACTTTTCACTTAACATGTCTACGGCCTAAAAGCCCGGCGTAACCTTGACCTAATGCTTGCAAGCTTCCTTAAGTCTGCAAGGTTGTGGCTATGTTTAGAAAACAGCAGGTGACACGTTACAAGATTACTAACCTGCGGCTTGTTAGCAGACAAGGCCGTCCATGTCCTGTAGTTCAGTTATCTTAAAAAGACCAAATATTTGTAGCCAAAGCGTATTGTGGCTTAAAATGCTGTGCAAAAGTCTTGAGCCACACCACCTTTCTTTATATTTTGCTAAAAAAATGGGAAATAGGTGCAGCAGTTTATTTGGATGTGGAAACAGAAATGGAAGTGCAGTATGGCAAAGTTCATACAATTGAAATGTAATGAGCTTGAAAGTCAGTATTTGGTTTGACCACCTTCATTCTTCTACCACCTTCATTCTTCTACATAGCATGGACACTCTTAGGCACACTTTCTTGTCATTTCTTCAAGTAGTTTGAAGAAATAGTTCTCCATGCTTCTCGAAGGACATTCAAATGGATGTTGGCTGCGTTTTACTCGATACTCTGTCAAGATGATCCCACACTGCTTCAATAATTTCGAGCACTGGGGAGACTCAATCCATGACTGATACTGTTCCATTGTTTGTTTTCTTTATCCAGGTTTGCTTTTACTGTGTTGGCAGTGTGTTTGGGATCATTGTCATGCTGAAAAATGAGGTTGTTGCCAATCAGATGCTTTCCAGATGGTGTTGTACGGTGGATCAAATTCTTTTCTCAACTCCATCAATTTTGACAAGATCCCCAACACCACAGGCTGAAATGCAGCTCCAAACTACGACAGTTTGTTTTTTTTACAGATGGCTGTAGACACTCACTGTTGTACCTCTTTCCTGACCTTTCATGGCCATGCATCATGACAACGATTTCAACTAAAAATGTCTCATTTGGATCCAAATCCAGGCCTGTTTTTCACCGATTTTCAGTCCAGTTTTTTTGTGTAACTTGGCAAATTCAGCCTTTTCTCCCTGCTTCCCTGCTTGACAGCCACTTTAACGCTGAGAACATTTTTGATGTAACTTCGGCAAACATGAATCGACTAGATGCATCTCTCTGGTCCCGTGTCAGCTCGATTTTTTCTTATTTTTTTAAGGACATTACTTTTAGATAATGTTCATCTGCTGCAGGTAGCTTTTTATCCTTGCGACATCTTCATTTGTCCTATACTTGTGAAGTTTCCTCAAAATTTTTAAAGGACACATTGCCGAGAACTGCCAAGTTCTCAGCTGTTGGTCTATTAACTCTTTGAAAATCAGCTTACTGTTGCAAAAATACTATTTCATGGTAACCAAAATGTGTTATCACTGGTATTTTATTTTATTAAATGAGGCAGCGTGGTGTTTGTGCTACAGGTTACTAGTAGTAAAGTTCATGGAGATTTAAAATAGTTTCTTTTGTTGTTTGTTATGCATAGACACTGGCTCATCCCTTGTTGCATGAATGATTTATAGGCAGAAGTGGCAAAAGTACAGAGATTCTATACTGTTTTAACTGATTTACTCAAGTAAAAGTGAAAAAGTACATGCTCTGAAATGTTCTCAAAACAAGAAAGTAAAAAGTCATTTTTATTAGATTTCTATCAGCTATTTTTGTTAGGGTTAAGGGAGGAGGGGAGCAGGGAGGACTCAGATGCAGGAATCTGGTACAGGGTTTTTATTATGTCTCCAACAAGGTGCGCTATGTACAGGTGAGAAGGGAAAGGGGCCCAGGGAATCCAGGGATCTCCGGAGACAGGACAATGCTCACACCAGCCAGCCGTTTCCACGCGTCGGTCCTTAAACACTCGCACAGAGCCTCAGACAGGACGCGGGGAATCTGAACACCTGACACAGGTTAAGGAACATCTTCGACACAGCAATCATAAATGGGTTTTTTGAGCCAGGAATACACTTATGCATGTAATCTAATAATCCAGCGATGACAGGTTCACAGCAACTGCCTTAAGAAGCCACTGGTGGCCCACTAATGAGCCCTTGATGGCTAACTGCCTCCAGGTGTGCGGGTCAGAGGCTGGGCCCAGAAGTGAGCTCCGCCTTGGTAGAGCATGGTGCTCCGGAGAGAGAGAGAGAGGGAAGGGGGGAGAGAGAGGTAGAATAAGACATGTAGCCTTACCGAGCCGACCGGGCAGGCACGAGGACCGTGACAATTTTTGTGTAATGCTAACTGAACCTTGTGGTATATTAATGTAACAAAATTATGTTAGTGCACGGGAATGTAAACTTTACTTTGGTCTAAATTTTATTCAGGTGTAGTGGCTCACAGTGGGGAAAAGAATAATAATTGGTACAATAATTTCTATTGTGGACTCTTTAGTGTAGATTCTTTTAGTGTATAGGCTGTGATTAGCTGCTCTGTGCTACTGCTGCTGCTGATCTTTGTGGAGTTACACAGCTGTATTCAAAAAGATCCTCTATACTGACACTATTTATTCTGTCTTTATACTAGTATAAAGTTGGTATGAAGGTGGAATTCAGGGAATTAACTGTTATCAGCTAAAATTCACATTAATCTCTGCTGTCATTTATATAACCTAACTATAACCAGTAGCACCACATCCACTGTGCACCAGTCCAACACTATTCTTTACTTTAAATCCACTGCAGAGTATTTTCATACAACCTGTCAATAACACACAGTTAGTATACCTCTGTTTGTTTTGCAGGATATGAAAAAAAAAAGCTTAATATCGAGCCAATATCTGATTTTTAAGGGCTTACATGTAAACTTTAAATTTCCAGTTTAGCCTCTCTTCCTCCTCTCCTGTCCTGCCTTTCTGATCGTTTCCATCTCTGAGTGAAGTTATTTCGCACTCTTTTCTCTCCTCGTGAAAAACAGCAGCTGGAACTTTAGCTAGCACGCAGACTGTGCGACAAACTGCACACAGTTTGTGCGCTTGCTGAGATTTGTTTAGCTCATAATAACGTTATCAGTTGAACGTTGAAATTACCTGGCACTTAAAAAATGCCGCTGCTTTTCTACTCGCTCCTCTTCTGTAGGGTTAGCTTGAAGTACTGAAGTACTGAAGTACTGCGAACACAACTTATAAACAGCTCCACTTGTTCAAAGAAAAAAAAAACCAGCCCACTTTGACTGGCACTATAAATTATGCATAGATTATATGGTTGTGCCTCTTTCATCTTTTTTTATGCAATAACCCCTGGTGACTGATATGCTATTAGGATTGTCTTTTATGTGTTATTGCTTAGGCTCAGACATTTTTAATGTTTGAAGGCCCGCAATGACATGAAATAATAAGTCCCTTCAAATGTGTTTAAACTGAAATAACAAGCCTGTTTTGAAAATGTAAAGAGTAGAAAGTACACATATTTGTTTAAAAATGTAGGGAGTACAAGCAAAAATAAAAAGTGGTAAAAAAAAGCACAGATAACCTGGAAATTCTAGTATTTTTTTTCTTCCCAACATTCCTCTGAAAAGACTCAGGTACAACATACATCGTCAGTACCATACAGCCACATTGCTGTTGCCACATTGAACCAGGTATACTCAGCCTGGAGGACCCTTCTATACCCTTCTTTGCCTGGGGGCCACTTTTTTTTAAATGACAAGAGATCAAGGTCCAGTTAATTGACGAACAGTAATATAACAGCACTAAATAAATAAAGAGTGAATAATGATTAAAAGGCCCCCAAGTCATCAAATTTATTTTCAGATTTAGTGACTTTTAAACCGCATTAATTTCATACAAGTATTAAGATGATGCCTGTGGATACGGATAAAGCACGCATTTTACTTTATTTAATATCTGAATTAGCTACAAATGCTTTGGTTACAACTGAAGGAGTTCATACAACATTAAATGTAGCTGGAGCCTCTTCAGTAAATTTGATTTAATGAATAAGTGCACCAGCCGGCAGCCTGTGGTGAGCCCAGTTTGGCCCACTGGCAGTAAGTTAAACAGCACTGTTGTATATCTACAGCAAACAAGTTGTCAAACAGAAGTTTATTTATACACGTGGTACACACAGAGCAACATTGTCATTCATTTGTAAGTCGAGTCTGTATGTCCAGTCTGCTGGGCAATGTTCTTTTTCCTTTGCTGCTTTAGTCTCTAAAAACTCCCAAAGGGTTGGCTGTGGCTCTTTAGCATCTAAATGCTCCAATTTCTTTGCAGGCTTCAACTGCTGAATTTCTCTGAATGATGAAAACGAGGGAAAAAAATTAGTGGCATAATCATTTCACCCATTGTTAATATAAAAAAGGTAATTAGAGCAGCTTCAAGGCTGTCTATATTCTGCAGGAAACGGTGACCTTGGGACTGAGTGCCACAGAGTGGGTTGGAAAGAGTAATGAGATTTGCGTGTAGTCTCTGGGATTTAATCAAAAATAAAAACAACATTAAAAAAAATCACAAGGCTTATCCATTAATAATCTCTAATTGTAAAAATACCATTATCTGTTGACACGAGATGTTCGGTTGAAATAACTGTCGAATTACAAAGATTTTATAAATTAGCTTAATTTAACAAATCTTATATTAATAATTTAGCAGAAATACCCAAAAGCTCATTCTTCTCAGTGATAATGATTACAACTGGGAGAGGGAGGCGTATGCAGCTCCAAAGTACCCATAATTGCAATAAAGAATGTCTTGAAGCGTATCATGACTTTTGTACAGTGTTTACTAATGCATGTGTGCTAATTGAAAACTTTCCACCTAAGCGGGGCTCACAGCCAAGAATAAAGCGCAGAGTTCGGACCTGCACGCTGGGAATTATCAGATCATTATCGTGATCTCACCAATCCGCTTTCGCCACTTAAGCTGCCCCGCCGTATGTAAACGTATATTGAGCATTATGTTTAATATTGCTACACGACTTACAGCCTGTAAATGTGAAGTTAATTGTTCAGTTAATTGCACATTATCAAGCATTTGGAAGCGGGGTGAAACAACAGAAGATTACATTTTATTGCAGGTAACCACACAATGCACTGAACGGACATGCTGGTTTTTAAACATTTTATGGTTGAATAATCCTCTTTTATTTGCCTCGAGGCACCGAGAGGCTTTCCCTTCAGGATTGTTAGGATTTCTTTGCCTAAAATGAAGCGTACTCGAAACTTTGACACTTGGTCTTTCCAAGTGTTTGCTCCACAGGAAGTGTCAAGGGAGCAGATTGTGTTTTTCATTAGCTTTCAGCCATTTGGAGAATTTTACCCAGCAGCAAAGACCAACAGAGTTACTCCTTTACAGCTGCGACTCATCCAAGTAGATTTTAAAATATTGGTTTGAAGTAGCTTATTGAAAGAGGTTCATTATTCCTCCCATTTACAGTTAGTGTACGAATGCCAACCTGGCCAGAGCCGTGAATCAAACCCAGA